>OZ025300.1:107599589-107857089 GCA_964019185.1 Maratus speculifer
CTAAAAAAGTGATTTGGATTGATGTCCTTTCGTTGTAAATTTTAAAATAAAGTAAAATTTATGAACATGTGCATACAAACATAGTTTTCTTATTGATTGTTTTTGTAAATAATACTATTATTAATAACATGTTTTACAGTAATAATACTATATCGAGTTGAAAACAAAGTTAATTTTGACCGAGCTGAGCTCGGTCACCCCTGCTAGTTTTTGTTATTTGTAGAATTGCGACTACAATATTTATTGTATTATGAGATAATTAATCCAATATAGGACAAACCACAATGTCAGTGTGGACAATGTCAGTGTGATTTGTCCTATATTGCACAAACAAAACGTAAACTCAGAAAAAGAATCGCTGAACATATAGGTTATGTTAAAAGATAAGAGTTAAAGAATTCCTCTATTGCTTCTCATTGTTGGGAAGAGGGCCATAATTTTAATTTTACCTCTGCTACTATTATTCAAAAATGCACTACTCCGCTAGACTTAGACTTTTTCGAAGCACTCCATATACATAAAGCAAAAAACTCCTTGGTTAATGATCTTTCAAGTGTACCGTACATCTCAACTTTCTGGTTAGATTTATTATGTCATGACACCTCATTTCCGGTTTAATCTTATTGGTTGCTGAGACTTGTGGGTAATTTGGTATTATGTTTGCGATCATTTGGGTCTCTGACTTGCTGTCTGTTGGTTTTTTTTCTGTTTTTAACATTTTAAATTTTTATACACTGAGGAAACGAGCCCTTGTGCTCGCGAAACGTATACGTATGTGGTGTGTGTTTGTGTATTGTGTGTTAAACGTTGATTGTAATTATTGTTACATCTAAATCATATTGCTCGATTAAAGATGCTATTGAAGTTGATTTCAAACGTATTGTATTGTATATTAATACATAAAAAACTACGCAGCATTACGAAATCTTTTACATTAATTACATTAAATCATTACTTATAATTTAACATTCAATACATTTTGTAAAAATACATATTATACTAAAACTCTCTTTTCAAAAGGCTTTCTCAAATTTATTAACTATGAAACGATAATGCAAACACTCTCCTTACTGTTAATGCAAATATAGTATTTACACAATTGTTTAGCATCAGAAAACTTTCCACTCTAGAAGAGACGCCTTAATTATGACAAAATTGTATGAGAATAATTTTGGTTGTCTTTATTTAACAAAATCAACTTTTCGTCAAGTTATGGAAATATAGAGTCACTAATCGCCCAATCCACAAAAAATGGACATGAGGATGAAAATTTAATTTTCTTTAAATATGATTGAAATTTTGCATATTAACTGTTAAGAGTGTACTATTTCATATTTTATCAAAAAAGAATTAAATTTTTGTCATTAACATACTTATTTTAATTAATAAAGTGACACAATGACTTTGTAAAATAGACTGCGGCAAAAATCTTTACATTTCATGGTCTCGTACAGCTGAACAATCATTCTGAAAATCTCCAGACTTGGATATATATGATCTGACAGCTATTATTGAGAGTTTTTGTCTGCAGAGAAGTGTTCATTAATCTTCATTACAAAAGGTAAGCATATTTAATTACTCTTAATTATTGTGTCACACTCACAACAAAAAGTTACATTCATATCTCTACAGAAAAATATTTTTGATTTAAAGTTATGAAACTTTATATTCAAAAATAGTTTATTAAGATACTTTGAATCACAGACATAAAAGAAATTAATTAATATTTTAATTATAATTATTAAACGTTGCGGGTGTGACATGTCCCTGTTGCGGGTGTGACATTTAATTAAAGTCACACCCGCAACGTCTTTTAAAATTTATTACAAATATATATTTAACAAATTATACGTAAATATATTAAAGAATAATATGCTGGAAAACATGTACTTGGCAGCTTTAACTATACCCTTTGATTTAATAGAGGGAATTCCAGTTAATAAATAAAAATTTGCATCATCAATCTGAGCATGTGACACTGTGTGCAGTTGATTTATTCAGTTTGGATTGATAAAATTGTTGCTTTACTACAAGAAAATAATTTTATTAGTGATATATGATTAAAAAATTAATTTTAAAAAAGGTAAGTTTTCTATAGAAATTAAAAAAAGCAAATTACGAAACAATATTTTAGCAATTTTCTTTAAATTTGTTAATTTTGTTTTGTTTTTTATATACATTTTTTTAATTTTGTTATTTGATAGTATTTATCCAATACATATATTTTTAGTTTTTTAAAATAAGTAAATCAATATTAGGGGAAGATTTTTTTCTCTTTTAATACAAATTTTAAAAAAAGTAGAAGTAAGAATAATAGAAACTGTTAAAATGTTTAAGTTAGCATAAAATGTATATAGTCAGTTTGAAATTAACAAAAATTTACATAATTAACTTTATGTAAGATTAGAAATTTCAAGGGATAAATATTAAAAATTTGTTAAGCTTATATTTTTGAACTGGAAGTGCTATATTTATTCAGTTTACACATTAATTTCTTCCCTTTTGCAGAGAATGAAGAGTAAAGAAAGATCACGATATCATCGAAAAGAGATTAAGTAAAACCCTTTTAAATATGAAGCATATCTACAACAAGAGAAGGAAAGAGACAAAGCAAGAAGAGAAAAGAAGAGACTATTTAAAAAATCATGGTAAAGGATGGCAATCCTTTTGCATTTTATCTCATGGTAAAGGGGTTGTCGACGGGGTTAGTGCAGTTGCCAAGAAAATGGTAACACTAGCAACGCTCTGCAACTATAAATTCAGCTTCAGATTTTGCCATGTGTGTAGAAAAAGTCCTAAAAAATATAAAAGAATTTTGCTGAATGTGAAATTTCAGAAGATATTGTGAAAATGTTTCATGAATGCTGGCACCAAGCACAATCGGAGCTCAACATTAAATCGATACATTCAGGGCTGTAGCCAGAAATGAACGATAGTTGAAGGGGGCTCAGATTTTTTTTCTCTGTCTCTGATGCAGACAGATAAGTTAGTGCATATTCATATTGTAGGCACTATGTTTATTAAACTGTTGTAATAACTTCATTTTATGCCATGAAAACTATATGATGATGAAAATTTTGAGTGCATAACTGGTGCAATATGAAACATCATTTTAGCTTCACATGTACAAATAGGATGAGGGAGTGTTGAAACACTTATTTTAGATACAATTTAGTAATTCTGCAAAACTGTGAAAGGGTCTCAAAACTAAATTAGATTTTTTAACAGAATTTCATTTGGATTTTTGGAACAGAAATTTATTTAGTGACCTTGTAATCTTTCCCAGGAGGGGGGGCTGAGCCGCCCATAGCTCCCCCTTAGCTATGGGCCTGGATACATCATGTTGTTTTTATTGACGTAGGAACAATTAATGTAGCAATAACTTCAGAAAGTGATCACAAGAGAATTTGTTTGTTATCATATTTTGTCAAAAATATAATATCCAATGATAAGCGTGCAGTTGGAGATTTTGTAGAAGTTGTTTTATTGTCCACATTTAAAAAAAAGTGAAAACTTTGATGTACAAATAAGACAAATGAATGGGGATGTTATAGAATAAGAGTATCTGAATAAATTCAAGAAAATGTGTATATTTGGCTCAGTCAGTTAGATGTATCCATACTTTTGCAAGGATATAATATCCAACGATGAATGTGCAGTTGGAGATTTTGTAGAAGTTGTTTTATTCTCGACATTAAAAAAGTGAAAACTTTAATGGACAAATAAGACAAATGGATGGTGACGATATAGAATTAGAATGTTTGAAAAAAATTTAAGAAAACGTGCATATTTGGCCCAGTCAGTCAGATGTATCCTAGGAAAAAAAGAGCATTTTTGTAAAAAAAAGCTACCACCACCAGAAATTATAAATTCAAGATTGGAAATGAAATTTGTTTGATATTTTCCTATCTAAATATTATAATTGTAATATTGATTAATTCTTTAATTAAAAAAATTGCCTTGGAAATATTTGTGCATGTCATTATTTTATTGGTTATACAAATCACACCCGCAACAGGGCGTCACACCCGCAACGAAAATTTTGAATATTTTCCACAAAAGCAAAAATTGAGTAAGTAATTTAATTTCTTCATAGAATAATTATTTAAGTATTACTGTATAATATATAAAAATATCAATTCACTCAGTTGCCATAATTCACAGAGTTTTGCATTTTTGCACTGAAAGATGAAAATGCATGTCCTTTTTATGTCACACCCGCAACAGGTGGAAATTATTTTTTTTTTAAAATAAATGATACATTGGACAATTTTCAGATTTGGATAAATGTATGTGTAAGTGGTCTACATTGAAATTCATACAAATTGAAACCAATGCTCAAAAATATTTTTCCTGGTGACTAAACTAAATTGTGTAAATGTCACACCCGCAACTTTGGATTGGGCGTAATATGAATCAAAAAAGACTTAAAAAGAAAATATTAAAAATATTTTTATAGTATAATATTCAATATAGTCTGTGTAAATTAATATAAAAATAAAAATGTATTTTTATGGCATTATCAAATTTCGTTATTAATTATGAAGCAATATATTTTGTGCAAGAATTTGAATATTGTTCAATGCAAAACTAGTATTTGTAGAATTGTTTAGGAAAAGAAAACGTCCAACTCTAAAATAGCCATATAAACTTCATGCAACTAGACGATAATCACTGTGATTATCTCCATTTAACAGAATCAATTTTTCATGAAATTAAACCAATAGATAGTCACTAATTTGGAACAAAAGAAGATCATGATGATAGGATCATTATTTCTATTTCAATATTCAACATAGCTTGTTTTAAACTTATATAAAAATAAAAATGTGTTTAATAATGTTATTCTCAAATTTCGTTATTAATTATGAAACGATATATTTAATGCGACCAACCATCTTATTGTTGAATCCATAACTCAAGAATCGCAACGTCCCTAAATTTTTCACACTTATTTACAGGTATTTTAAATCAAAAATTTTCGTTTCAGATTTTTTTAACATCTACGATGAAATTCTACGATAAATATTGTTGTTCTAAAATTTTGGTAGGAAAATGCGAAAATTTTAAAGACGCTGCGACCCCTGGTAACTAGTATTTGTACAGTTTTAGCTACAGAAAACGTCCTTTGTTATTTGTTTGAAAAAAAATTTATTTGTTCGAAAAAAAGACTAAAACCTAGCTGTTAACATTAGTAGAGCCTTAACATGACGTTATTACCTAAGGAGAATTTACATCAATATATTTTATTCTTGTTTTTATGAGCATTCCATCATTCAATCTTTATAGATTGGAAATAACGCCAAATTCCAACAATCAAGATATCATACCATGACATTTCATGACATGGCATTATCATGCCATGACATTTACTGCTAAAATATTCTTTTTTGTATACATTGTCGAAACGTTCCTGTTTAAAATCTGAATTAAATTATTTGTATTAAAAAATATCCGTGAACATTGGTAGAACCTTAACATGGCGATATTACCTAAGAACACCTTATATCGATATTTTTTGTTCTTGTTTTCACGAAAATTATTCAAGGTTCTTACGATTCAGGCATTTTTCCAAGAGTATCACCGGTACTTTTTTTACGAAAAAAAAAATAAATAATTAAATCAAAATAAGTAAATAAATAAAATAAATCTAAGATGAGTACGGTTAGTTAATTAAGTTAATTATTCTAAGTTAACTAAGTAAAAAAATTCTAAGTTAATTAGACGAAAATTCGTCTTATTTTAAGAAGAGATTACCTATGAGAAAATAATGGAGCTGAAAATGTTTCTGGTCTGCAAAATTACAGGAAACATTCGGTTCCTGATTATTATATATTTATGATATAACCATAGAAATAAAAATCTTAGATTTATTTTTTCTGTTTACAGTTAAATATTTAATTACTTTAATGTAAAGTGGAATTATACGTTTAAAGCATGGTATTTAACTTACTGAAAATAATACTATATCTTCTAAAAAGATTAAAAAAATTCTCTCAAAAATTTCAGAAAAAAATGATAGTTTTAATGAACTGAGCTCTTTCACTTTTGTGATCCTTAGTAAAATATTTCAAAATTATTTGACTACAATAAAATTTCTATTCCGGGAGAATCGTTGGTTCCCATGCATCTTAAAATAAATTAGTTTCTGGGTTCACCTCTAAGACATAAAACTAATTTTGATAGAATCCATCTAGAAGTAGATTAAATGAGGTTTTCAATCAGAATTGCTTCCAAGTTTGTAGCTTATAAAAGTATACTTCAAATGCAAATAGTTGTTAAAATGTTAATTTCAACAATACCGATTGCGACAGAGACTTATTTTTTAACAAAGAAGCCTATTATCTTCTGATCTATTGATCTGTCTTAAATTGTGATGATTTTAAAATATATACACTTACTCTGTAAATATTTAATGCATCTCTGTGATTTATTGCTACAAAATTATTGGTTCACAGGAAGATAAATTAATTATTATTTTAACTTGTGTATAAAAAAAGAAATATTACTTAATACACAAAATTTAGAAACTAATTTTCCAATTTATTTTAATCAGTAGAGTTACATTTGCTGGTTCTGAACTTAGCATGTCATAAATAACGTATTAACTAATCGGTTACATTAAATAATTATGTTTCATAAACTTATAGTTAGAGACTGCAATTTTAAGTGAGTATAAGATAAAAAGATTCAAGAAATATTCTAAGATTTTTTGAACCATTTCGCGCTTTATAATATTCATAAATATTTAATATATATACGTATTTAAAATAGTTTCATTGTATATTAAATACTTACAAAAATAAAAGTATATTTTCCTTACCTGTTCATTTTTTCTAAAATAATAAAGAATAATTCTTTGTGTGAGCAATCTAAACATTTGTGAAGCTGAAATAAATATTTAAAGAATTATTTGCCTACCACAGGCAAATTTGTGGTATTCCGAAAATATTTCATTCCAGAATAACCGGATAAATGTCACTCAACTAAACGTAAATCAGTCTACCCGTAACCATATCTTCATAACGATACGAATAAAAATGCTAGATATAATTTTTTCTTTACAGTAAAATATTGATTTACATTAATGTAAAGGGGAAATATACAATTAATGCATTGTACTTAAATTTCTTAAAGTGAAACAATTTCTTCTAAAAGTTTTCAAAAATTCAGTCAAAAATTTTAGAAAAAAATGAGAGTTTTTATGAACTGAGCCCTTTTACTTTTGTGATCGTTAATGAAATATTTCAAATTTATTTGACTACAACGGAATTTCCATTCCGGAGGAATCGTTAATTTCCGTACATCTTAAACTAAATTAGTTTCTTGGTTCAGATCTAAGACATAAGACTAATTTTGATAGAAATCATCTAGACGTAGATTAAATGAGGTTTTCAATCAGAATGAGGGTTTCAAGTTTCTGGCTTATAAAAGCATGCCTCAAATGCAAATTGTTATTAAATTGTTCATTTCTACCATACCGATCGCAACAGAGACTTATTAAAAGAAGCTTATTATATTCTGATCTAGAGATCTCTCTTAAATTCCAATGAATTGAAAATGTCCACTTACTGTAAATATTTAATATATTTATGCGATTTACTGTTGCAAAATTATTGGTTCACAGGAAGATAGTTTTAGTTATTCTTTTAACTTGTATGTAAAAGAAGAAATATTATTTAACATACAAATGTTTCAACTAATTTTCCAATTAATTTTCATCAGCGAAATTACGTTTGTTTGTTCTAAACTTAGTATGTGATAAATTAAATATCAAATAGTCGATTATTTTAAATAAATTATGCTTCATAAACCTATAGTTAGAAACTGTAATTTTTAGTGAATATAAGATAAAAAAGATTCAAGCAAGATTCTAAGTCGTTTATATATCATTTCGCGCTTTAAAATATTCATAAATATTTTAATATATTATACGTATTTAAAATAGTTTCAATGTAAACTTAATACTTACAAAAATAATACTATATATTTCATTAAATGTTAATGTTTTTCTCAAATAATAGAGAAATAATAATTCTTTGTGTGAGCAATCCCCACATTTGTAAAGCTGAAAAAATATTTCAAGAATTATTTGCCTACAACAAGCATTTCATTCTATAATAATCAGATAAATGTCACGCAACTAAACGTAAATCAGTCTACTCGTAACTATTTGTCCATAACAATACAAATAAAAATCCTAGCTATAATATTTTATTTACTAAATTGATTTACAATAATGTAAAACGAAAGTAATGCATTATCTATACTAATAAAATCCGTGCGCCTCTGTCTGCTTGAAGCCGATTAAACTTCGCAACGCGGGCGAGTTGGAAGTCGCGAGAGGTGTCTTTCGATTGGAAATATTCCGGGGAAGTCATTTCAGGCATTTTCGAGACCGTGGGACGAAAATTAAAAAAGTTATGAATTAAAAACCCCTTGGGAATCGGAACGAAAAGTGTCTCAAATCCGAAACGGCGCTCAAACGGAGCTCCTAGGGAGATCTCTGCGCTACCTTGCGGTGAAGAACCTAACTTTTCCCCTTTGGCTAAAAGAAGAAACAGCCCAAAACCGCTTTTTCTACCGGCGATAATTGCGTTTTTTTGCGCGTTTTTTCTTAAACCATCATGCAGACAGTTTTTAAAGTAGAAAAAAACTGATTATATATTCAGAATCTGCGTAAAAATCTCCTTCTGATGAACTAAAAAATACGGAAAAATGTCTTAAGGGCGCGTAGTGCCCACCGTGCAAAACCAAATATTTTTAACGGGACTATGGGCGCGAAGCGACCATAGTTCCGATCCACAATCTTTTTTTTTTCAAGTGCACGTGGCCCACAGTGCGAAATCACATATTTTTAACGGGACCATGGCTCTTTAATTTACTTTTTTTGTGCTTGAGGATTCGAACACCAAGACTTGCTTATTTAATGAATTTTTTTGCTTATTATATACTGCTTAATACCGAGGTTCGTTTTAAAAAAGTGGCCCAGCTAGCGGGCGTAGCTCGCTAGTCTATACTAATAAAATCCGTGCGCCTCTGTCTGTCTGTCTGCTTGAAGCCGATTACAGTTCGCAACGCGGGCGAGTTGGAAGTCGCGAGAGGTGTCTTTCGATTGGAAAAATTCCAGGGAAGTCATTTCGGACATTTTCGAGACCGTGGGACCAAAATTAAAAAAGTTATGAATTAAAAACCCCTTGGGAATCGGAACAATAAATGTGTCAATTCCCAAACGGAGCTCCGAAGCAGAACACTGCGCCACCTTGCGGTGAAGAACATGAAATTCCCCCCCCCCTTTGGCTAAAAGAAGAAACAGTCGAAAACCTCTTTTTCGACCGGCGCTAATTGAGTTTTTTCTGCATCAATTTTTTTGACTTGCCGTAGAATATTTACCGTAGTTTTCGCTAAAATATTGAACTTAGAAATAAAACAGGACTATCGAAACTTTTTTTTTGCGCGTTTTTTCTTAAACCATCATGCAGACAGTTTTTAAAAGTAGAAAAAAACTGATTACATATTAAGAATCTGCGTAAAAATCTGCTTCTGATGAACTAAAAAATACGAAAAAATGTCTTATGGGCGCTTAGCGCCCAATATTTTTAACGGGAATATGGGCGCGAAGCGACCATAGCTCCGATCCACAATCTTTTTTTTTTTTCAAGTGCACGTGGCCCACCGTGCAAAATCACATATTTTTAACGGGACCATGGCTCTTTAATTTACTTTTTTTTTGTGCTTGAGGATTCGAACACCAAGACTTGCTTATTAAATGAAATTTTTTGCTTATTATATACTGCTTAATACCGAGGTTTGTTTGGAAAAAGTGGCCCAGCTAGCGGGCGTAGCTCGCTAGTATTTATATTACTGAAAGATAAAATATTTCTTCTAAAAGTGTTAAAAAAATCTCTCAAAAATTTCAGAAAAAATATTTGTTTTATTAAATTGAGCACTTTCACTTTGGTGATCTTTTATCATCTATTTGAAATTTATTTAACTACAATAAAAGTTCCACTCCGGAAGAATCGTTAATTTCCATGCATCTTAAAATAAATTAGTTTCTTGGTTCACGTCTAAAACAGAAGACTAATTTTAATAGAAGTCATCTAGATGTATATTAAATGATTTTCAATCAGAATTATTTTCAATTTTGTAGCATACAAAAGTATACTTCAAATGCAAATTCTTAAATTGTTCTTTTTAACCATACCGATCGCAATAGAGACTTATAAAAAGAAGCCTATTATCTTCTGATCTAGAGATCTGTCTTAAATTGCACGGAATTTAAAATATCCACTTACTGTACAAATAATAATATATTTATGCGATTTATTGTTACAAAATTACTGGTTTACAGAAAGATAATTTTAACTATTCTTTTAAGTTGTATATATATATATATAAATATAATACAGAATATGCAAATTTTTTAATTAATTTTCCAATTAATTTTCATCAGTGAAATTACATTTGTTGGTTATGTGTTGGTTATGTGTTGGTTATAGTACATTACGTGTTAAATAGCCGGTCATTTTAAATAGATTATACTTCGTAAACCTTTAGCTAGAGACTGTAATTTTAAGTGAATATAAGATAAAAAGTTTCAAGACAGATTCTAAGCAGTTTTTAAATCATTTCGCGCTTTATTGTATTCATAAATACTTTAATATATTATACGTATTTAAAATAGTTTCAATGTAAATACAATACTTACAAAAATAAAGCTATATTTTTATTATATGTTCATGTTTTTCTCAAATAATAGAGAAAAAATAATTCTTTGTGCGAGCAATCCCCAGATTTGTAAAGCTAAAATAAATATTTCAAGAATTATTTACCTGCAACTGACATTTCATTCCATAATAACCAGACAAATGTCACGCAACTAAAAGTAAATCAGTCTATTCGTAATCTTCATAACGATACATATAAAAATCCTAGCTATATATATATATATATATATATTTTTTTTACTGTAAAATATTCATTTACATTAATGTAATGTGGAAGTAATGCATTACATTTATATTGCTCAAAGGTAAAATATTTCTTCTAAAAGTATTCAAAAAATTTCTCAAAAATTCCAGAAAAAAATAATTTTCTTATAAAACTGGGCGCTTTTTCTTGGGTGATCTTTTATCATCTATTTAAAATTTATTTGACTACAATAAAATTTCCATTCCGGAAGAATAGTTAATTCCTATGTATTTTAAACTAAATTAGTTTCTTGGTTCGCATCTAAGACATAAGACTAATTTTGATACAAGTCATCTAGAGGTAGATTAAATGAGGTTTCAATCAGAATTACATTCAAGTTTGTAGCTTACAAAAGAATACTTCAAATGCAAATTGTTGTTAAATTGTTCATTTCAACCATACCGATTGCAACAGAGACTTATTAAAAGAAGCTTATCATTTTCTGATCTAGAGATCTATCTTAAATTGCGATGAATTTAATATACCCACTTACTCTGTAAATATTCAATGCATTTATGTGATTTATTGCTACAAAATATTTGGGTCACAGGAAGATAATTTTAATATTTTTTTTTATTATTTTACATAGAGATTTAACAGAGATTTTATTTCATATACAAAATTTTAAATTACTTTTGGAATTAATTTCCAGTAGTGAAATTGCATTTGTTGGTTCTACGCTTAATGACCACGTGATAAATTACGTATAAAATGCCGATTATTTTATATAAGTTATGTTTTGTAAATCTATAGTTAGAAGCAGTAATGTTAGGTGAATTTATGATAAAAAGCTTCAAGTAGGGTTTTAAGCATTTTTTAAAACCTTTTCACGCTTTATAGTATTCATAAATGTTTTAACAGTTTATAAATTTTTAAAATAGTTTCAAGTAATTTAAATACTTATAAAAATAAAACTATAATTTTCTTATTCGTTCATATTTTCTTCAACTAATAGCGAAACAATTATTCTTTTTGTAAACAATTTCCACACTTGAGAACTTGACATAAGTATTTCAACAACAATTATTTGTCGACAAGAAGCATTCCATTCCTTAATAACCGGATAAATGTCATGCAACTAAACATAAATCAGTCTCTTTGTCCACGTCCAAACAATAAATCTTGAGTGACGTCATACAGATGTAGATTCACCGAGGCTTTAAATGAACTTTGCTTTGAAATGCGTAATTTACAAAGAGATGCTTCAAATGTAAATTGTTCTTAAGATGATCATTTTAAACATTGACGGCACAAACATCTAATTTCTGGAAGCGGACCATACTGAATCTGCTAAATATTATTCAGATTATGATGTTGTAATAATTAGGCAAAATAAAAATAGTTGTTTAATTTATATTTCAGTTGTAAGGTGAGTCTTTGTGCTAATATTTATTTAGTCAATATAAATCAACTTTAAATTTATATATTTAAAGTGTAAAGACAAACTTATAATTTATAAAGCTAGTGATAGTTGCAGTTAAACATAATTAAAAAGTAAATATTATTTAAAATGCTCCATGACAATATTTGATTTGGACTTCTCTGAGAGAAATGAATCTGAGCGGTATTTCTGTGAACACAGATTTAATAACTTGTGATAAGTATAGAAAATGAGAGGCTATCTTTAATTGACCATATACTGCGATAAATAAATATGATGAAAACAAAAAACTTGAATAGTAGCATTACAAAATCTTATGTATAAATTGTTGTACACTGTTTACAGGGATGTAATGGAGGGTATGAGGAATTATACGCCTTATACTTTTTGAAGTTTTTAAAGAACATCCATGTACCCTTTTTTTTTCGGAAAATAAGCTATAGGGTATATATTCTAACCATAAACGTTCATACTCAAGCGCATATTATTTGAGTAATTTACAACTGCAATAGTTACTGTGTAAAAAAATTGAAAGCAAACCATGCAAAACCACTCAAGGGTATAAATTTAAAGCACCGACTTCGCTAAAAGTAATAGAGAAAATAAGACACTAATTTATTTATCTTATTTCAGAAATTTAACTCTTTAGAATGAAGTCAAAAGTATAAACAAATGCTCCGCACGAATTTGAGAAACTCTGAATTACAAAATATGATGTTTGAAGAGAAAGAACAGTATTTTTATGTGGTGCAATTTCTTCCAGAATAGTCAATATTGTTGAAAATATGTAAGTTGCCCACGGATACAATGAGGTTGTAGATAAGAGTTAAGGAATTCGCATTTCAAAAAAATGATATAGGATCAATGTCCCGACATATCTATATTGTAATGAAATGCGTAATTGGAGCATTTACCAAATACATTAGATCGGATTTTATTGAGGAATGCATGCTGGCCACTACCTATACTGTATTATTTAAACATATTCTGATCAAGTTGCATTTAGTATAAATAAATAAAATCATCCGCAGTGATTGCAGCATAAAGCATGACATCAGATCTGAATATTTTGTCCGCATAACATTTGAACTGTCAAAGTATCATTAGAAGTATTTTAGAAATCCATACCTATGTTTTCAGCGAATCACGCAAGCTAAAATCTACCATACGAAGCAGATGATGGAATAAATTAATGCATTACCTAATCTGAAGTCCGCTGTATTATGGGAACTTTATCTAGTCTAAATTGCGGATTTTTCCGATCTTCAGATCATCAATTTTTTTTTTTTTAATAAAAAAAATATTTTCGACTTCTTAGAAAACTAAAATATGGCGATCATACATTAAATATTACATGTAAAGATTGTTCTTAAATTAAAGAATCATTTTTATTAAATAATTAATAACATAATAAAGAGTAAAAATAAATAAGGAAACATAAAATTTAAAACAAATTATAACTTACTTAACTATCGAGAATTTCAATTAATGAGCGCTGCTTTATTATCTAAGGATTTTTATGAAGAATGTTTCTTTTATTCTGTACATAAATTTAAGTTTAGATTCAATAAGAAAATTTCTTTGTTCTAGATAGAAATTATTAATTAATTTATTTATTTTCAACAATTTTGCTTTTCCTTCCTCTCTTGAATCCTGCCGTTGGAAAGTCTGAACTCCTACCTTTACCCCTACCTCCAGAATTCCTAACTTTGGATGCCCAAACTTTAGATTTTGTAATGCAAACAAAAATCTGCTAATGACAATTGAGAATACGATATTATGATAAAATGTCTAAAATATTAAATATAAAAAACAAAACAAAAATGCATATCAAATTTAAGCAGGCACTTCCATCTATTAGTGGTCTTGGCGCGCGAGAGAAAAGCCTAGAGTAAGAGGACTTTATCAAGTACTTTCGAGCAACCTATTCGCTGGTTCATATTGTTCCTTATTCAATACGACGTGCAACCCGTCGAAATTCAAAGAAAGAAAATCTTTAAGAAAGAACTGTGTCATTGATTTATAAAAAATCTACAAAATTAGTTAGGGGCTGTTCATAAATTATGTCACGCTTTTTTTCAATATTTTTGATCCCCTTCCCTCCCCTTTGGCACAAAGTGTCACACTTCACTTTACTCCCCCCCTCTTGTTACATGTCACGCTATATTACATAAACGTATAGTACTTGTTCAGAAACAAAGAAATATGTTATAGAGCATTTTTTTAACTTAATCTATTGCCGTTTTAATGACATTTGTAAGCACGAATATAAAAAATGATTCATGTATTTATTTTCTATGGAATAAGATTATGGCTTACAAAAGAAAACAAAATTAATATGCAATACTAATAAAATATAAATATGAAAGACCAATTGAAAACGGTAGTACTTTGGAATTTGAAATGGAATTTAATATATTTGGCTAATCTTATCTATACTTTATAAACACAAAATATTTTTATTTTAAATGTACTTAAAAATTTAATTTGTTGATTTTTAATGCTTTTATTTTCACCAGAATGTGTGATGTCACATTTGTTCTTACCCCTCCCTCCCCTTTTCACATATTGTTACAATTTCATGAACCTTTCCCCCCCCCCCCGCCTTCTCGCGTGACATCATTTATGGACGGCCCCTTATAGTAAAAAATGCATCTTTACAAGTCAGAGTAACTTTCAAACAAATGTTGTTTTAAACTAAAAGCAACAAAATACTATAAAACTCAATTATCCAAATTATTAAATGAAATAAAACCGAAATTCACCGGATTTTATGACAGACGATATTTTAAAATAGTATACGCATTTTAATATTTTTTTCACGAGAAAATGGATTGTTTCTGTTGCCACAATTGCATAATTGGTACTAAAATAATAAAAAAATAATTATCTCAATATTTAATTGAGAAACAGCTTTGAAACAAACTGTATTTAAAAGTACATTTTTTCTTTATACAACGGTGTAAAAATTTTAAATGTACGATGCTTAGAAGTATAAAATTTCCAATAGTAAAAATTGCAAAACCAAAAATAATTGGAAAGTGTTGGGCATTTTAATTTCGATTTTTTTTTTTTTTTTTTTTCAATTTTAAGAGAAAATGGAGTGCTGCCACAATTACAAAATTGTTACTAAAAACAATAAAGAAATTAATGTCTCAAAAATAAATTAAGATATAACTTTCAAACTAATTGCATTTAACCGTGAACTTTTTTCTCTATACGTCGGTGTAAAAATTAAAAATGTGCGAAGTTTAGAAGTGTAAAATTTGCAGTAGCGAAAATTTCAAAACCGAAATTACAGGGGAGAGTAATGCCATTCGCAAAATGACGTTGTGTTACGCACAGATCCATTTGAACTTTATTAGGAATCATGAACTTTATCAGGAAAGTATCTGTCCGTTTTATTGCATTTAAATCATCTGTTTTGTTTAGGAAATGTAGTATCGTCGAATATAAAGTTTCTATACTAAACAATTCCAAATTAATGAGAATTTAGATTGTTTTCCCCTCATTTAATCTATTTAAATTTAGAAATTTTTAGAAATACTTCTTCGAGGCAATTTTACATTTTAAAGATAACCCGAGGAGAAATTTTTTCAAAAATGTAAAAAAAAAAAAAAAAAAAAAAAAAAAAAAAAAGTCTTAAATGTTTAATTTGTAAAACGTTATATTCCCAAAATGAAGCGAATCGATGAGGTGCTGTATTCATTTAACCATTGATTAGTTTCAATATGGAATACACAATATGGCACGTTCTATTATATTTAGATACACCCCCTCATTTTTTTTTCTCCATTACGAGAACAACGGTTTTTGAGCTTACACTTTCAACGATCGCTCTTTCAGAATTTTCAAACTATGCTTTTGAGACTTTTATAAAATTTGCTTTATACATTTAGCTAACACAATGTTCAAATAAAATGTTGATAACTTCAGTAAACCTGTTAATTTTCCATACAAGTTTTATTATTTTTAGTTATGATTACAGGGTATTGTGTACAATGTTATTTATCATATTTTTTGGAAAAGAACATTAATTTATATTGGGATATTAAAATTTGGGTTTGTTTTTATAAAAACCCAAATTTCGCTACGAGCATACATGCTATCCTCATAAAAATGAACACAGGTAAAGCCACTTAATCATAATCTACAGTTTGAACACTTTTGTCACATTAGTTTTCACAGTGTTATCAAAAAGATATATTTTTTTCAATTTGTTGACGGTCCCCTACGGGTTTTCAGGAAAAAAAATCTTCATGAAAATGTATGACCTGTATCATTGTGTTTACAAATTTAGAGTTTCAAGGTAATTCCTCAATACTTTTTTAGATAGTTAAAAATTTTTCTAAAATTGCAAGTGGCCGGTCACCTTTGGCCATATGGTGTATATATATATTACAAATTTAAATTTTTTTTTCGCCAAAACTAACCTTTATACTATCTTAATTTTCTTATAATAATATTCCGTACTTACTTCAAATTATTAAATTAAAATCTTATTTCTAGATCTAATCTGTTAATCTGTGTGCAGACGATATAAATTCTTAATTTGCCTTAAAAAACATTATTCCAGTATGCGTAAATTTAAAAAGATGGCTCTAAATTAAAAATATTCTTAATTAAAACTTTATTTCTTAATATTCCAAATAAAACTGATTTCTTCTATGTTTTTATCAACCCTTTTTAAGAAATTCTTATTAAATTTATTCCAAAACCATACCTTTCAAAAAATATCATTATTTTATTTTATCTATTTATTTATTTTTTCGCCGTCAACGATAATGTGCATATTAATAAATTCATTTCTTTTCTTTTTCTCTTAAAATTAATCATGTATAAAAATCGTCTGCCTAAGATATTTAAAATTCGGAGTCAATTATAAATTGGTTAAATAATATTTTTTTAAAAATAAATTTATCGTCTGTTTAAAATAGCCTCGTAACTGGACAAGAATTCTGTTTACATAAAAGAATGATGGTTTGAGGTTACCGAATGTTCCAGAACTTTCTTTTCAGTTTAAAAGGGAGAAGTCTCGAGATGAAAAAAAGATTCTTCTGAAGATTTCTTGGGTTGCTTCTTCGATGAGGACAGCTCGCTGAAATAATGATGGAATTTTTGCAACAAGGAGCTTTTCCTTCCTCATTATCACGAATTTAATAAATGAATTTACAGCAGCCCATGACTATTTATTGGATCTTCTACATTTATTTATTATTTTTGTTTTTTCCCTCGCTTGCCATGACTGCGTGTTTCTGTTTAACCAGTGGAAATAATTCGAGTTCTCCTGAAATCGTCACAACTAATCGAAAAGTCGCACAGGATAGGTAATGCCTATGCTAGTGCCTGTTTCGGATTTTGAAATGAATCTACTGAAGAAGTAAAATGCTATGTAAATGAATCTAATGAATCTACTGAAACGAAGTGATGACAAAAATATGAATCGCCGAAAATTTTTCCCGCCATGATTGAAAGTGTTATTAAGCAAGAATTGCCATTATCTTTTGATTCCTCGAGTGAATGTAACAGAGGAGATTTTAATGTTAAACAGCTTTCTGTGCGAGTGGTTTGAAAGATTTCTTCTAAATATCTCGTGAATTCCTGAGGCCTGATATTCCACCTTTTTGCTGTTTATGTGTAACTGATGACTCAAGATAATCATGGTCATAATGACAAGAAAAAAAAAAAACTTTTAGAGACAACTGAACGCAGATTACTACTTACTTTCATAATTTTCGTTATTCCTGTCTCCCCTAGGATCAGCTTGAAAATTTCTCCTTATCCGTGAGTTATTTTTAGATGTATTTAATTATTATGTGTATCCTTTTTACTGTATTTGTGTAGATAGTTCTTTGTTTGTAAGGTTTATTTATTTGTTTGTTTATTTTTCTGTGAGCCTTATTTATTTATCTTTTTATCTAGTTATGAGTCTTATTATTATTATTACTATTATTATTATTACTTGTTGGAGTGAAAACATGTTTGTTCTTAAAAATTTAATTGAGGAGTATGATGTTCTTAAGATATTTACTGTTACTTATTAAGAGTATTATGATATTTTTATGCACGTTTAAAGATAAGTTCGTAATAATAATGAAGTATAAAAGAACTCAGAAGCTCAAGTTATTTTTTAAAAGGTACATTTTCTAATTTATTGATATTGATTGTTATCAAGAACTATTCTCAGAATACAGTATTTTCATGATAATGTTCCTACAACTAAACATTTGAGCTGAAAATTAAATTAACATTTATGTTTTTTCTTTTATTTGTTAGAATTTCTAGTGACAGTGAGCTTTGGTTCCCGGATTCTTATAATTTATTTAAATTCAGTAAGAATATGGAACTGTGCAAGGCTGTTGCTGGAATTTTGACTGATAAATGTGATTAAATTTTTTTAGTAAATTTTGTGGTTTTAAGTAAGGAATTACCTATAATTAAAATTTTGAATCTGTTTATGATTTATAAAATAATAGAATTAAAAGTTGATCCCAATTTAAGGTATAACTATGATATTTACAATTTCTATTTTTATTAGATAAAATTTCTGGTTAATGTTAACAGCTAAAAATAGTCACAATTTCTCGATAATTCTGATTCAGATTAAAAAAAAAAAAAAAAAAAAAAAAAAAAAAAAAAAAAAAATGGTGGGTAATGGTTTTGTGTGAGGCAATTAAAATGTATACAACTCCAGTAGACAAAGCCCTCAAAATTGCGAAAGCGCGAACTCATGAATTTCACCTTAAAAGTAAAAGACTCTATGATCGAAATTTTGTTGAATGCCCATTAAAAATACAAGACTCTGTAATTTATGAAGAATTTAAATAACCTAACACTCGAAAATTAGAACCTACTTTCTCTGGACCATATAAAATTATAAATAAACTTTCTGATGTAACTTATGAAATAGATAAATTTAATTATGAGACAGGACAGAATTCCGTTATTGTGCATGTTTCTAAATTAAGACCCTATTTTTCACCCGAAGATTTTAAACTGTTTCATGAGCAATCCAAAAAACAAACAAAACCTCAGATACAATCACTAGATCAAACTAAAGTCAAGACAATAGATTAAATTTACCATAAAAAAACCATAATTTTCAACATCAGCGGGTATGTTCTTGGAGCGCTACAAGAATATTACTTGTTTTTGGGAGTTTTTGGGATTAAATTGGGCTCCTTATGCAGGCATAAGGTGAACACTTTGATTGTAAAAGCTTTCAAATTGATGTTGATAAATTAATTTTAAGGGTGTTTAAGTCTAACTATATTTACTCATTTATTTGACATTAGTATTACTCTATTTATTCAGCAGATATTTATGTTATAACAGTTATAAAATCTGATGATTCTACTCAAACCTATAACATAATATGTGATTTTCAGTGATTGTGAAAACTACAGATATTAAAAGTTTTTCAAAAAAGCACACTATTTTTATTTCCATTTCTCAATTAAGAATGACACCTTTTATTCCTATTTGTATTTTATTATTAAAGTTTATAAACCATGTGTAGATAAAACATTATTCTACATTTGGCATTGAAAACTTATAACCAAATTTGACAATTTTGTAAAAGAGTATCAGAGAGGAATTATTGTAAGGAAATACTGGTTGAGAGTCCATTTTCTAAATAGTTAGATTTAATTTTATTTGGATTTTGGAATTATTATGATTTTTTTTATTTATACTTTCGGCTAGCAAAAAATACTTTCTTAAGCTATTAGAAGATAAGAAAATTATTTAGTTGCTATGTAATTATTTTTATCCTCAACCAATATTTTCCCTATCAATAATAAACAAATAGTGATATTTTCTTTTGATTATACTCTTGTTTTACTATTATTATTATTATTATGATTTCTATGATGAAGTTTAGTATTAATTATACTCTTATTGAAAAATATTAGGATATGGAGTCTTATTATACTATTACTTATTATTGTTGACATTGTTATTATTTAAATTTTTCTATATTATTTATTATTGATATTGAGAGTGATGCTATTTATTATTGAAAAATTGATATATTATTGAAAGATGTTGGATCCAACATAACACAAAAAACAAAGCTTAAACTAGATTTGGAGATATTTAATTAAAGAGACTGTATTCACTGGACATTGAAAAAGACTCTTTTATATATTCTTGAAAGACTCTTTTCATTTAAAGAACTTATTTAAAATAAACTATGCATTAAGTCATTGTAGTTATTTAAACTTCCATGAGAACGAACTTTTATTGTTTTTATTATATTTTTATCTCTTGCTTATTAATATTCATAACTTATTTACTGTTATTATATGTATTATCTCCTATGCACTTACAAATGGTAAGTGATGTTGTAACATTATTGTATTTCTTTCAGGGAAATGCTCCTACCTAAATTCAATTCAGAATTATTTTCTCTTAACTATTTTATTTTAATCGCTAATATTTTTTATATTGCGTTAATTTTCTTTTCTTCCATCTCTTGGCTTCCTGAGTTTGACAGTTTTATTCCAAAATTTAACTTTTCTAAATTATTATATTTCTGTTGTCTGAACTTGTAGTTTTATTTAACTATCAATTTCATACAAAGTCTTGGGGAGGGGGGATAATATTACAAATTTAAATTTTTTTTTCGCCAAAACTAACCTTTATACTATCTTAATTTTCTTATAATAATATTCCGTACTTACTTCAAATTATTAAATTAAAATCTTATTTCTAGATCTAATCTGTTAATCTGTGTGCAGACGATATAAATTCTTAATTTGCCTTAAAAAACATTATTCCAGTATGCGTAAATTTAAAAAGATGGCTCTAAATTAAAAATATTCTTAATTAAAACTTTATTTCTTAATATTCCAAATAAAACTGATTTCTTCTATGTTTTTATCAACCCTTTTTAAGAAATTCTTATTAAATTTATTCCAAAACCATACCTTTCAAAAAATATCATTATTTTATTTTATCTATTTATTTATTTTTCCGCCGTCAACGATAATGTGCATATTAATAAATTCATTTCTTTTCTTTTTCTCTTAAAATTAATCATGTATAAAAATCGTCTGCCTAAGATATTTAAAATTCGGAGTCAATTATAAATTGGTTAAATAATATTTTTTTAAAAATAAATTTATCGTCTGTTTAAAATAGCCTCGTAACTGGACAAGAATTCTGTTTACATAAAAGAATGATGGTTTGAGGTTACCGAATGTTCCAGAACTTTCTTTTCAGTTTAAAAGGGGGAAGTCTCGAGATGAAAAAAAGATTCTTCTGAAGATTTCTTGGGTTGCTTCTTCGATGAGGACAGCTCGCTGAAAAAATGATGGAATTTTTGCAACAAGGAGCTTTTCCTTCCTCATTATCACGAATTTAATAAATGAATTTACAGCAGCCCATGACTAATTATTGGATCTTCTACATTTATTTATTATTTTTGTTTTTTCCCTCGCTTGCCATGACTGCGTGTTTCTGTTTAACCAGTGGAAATAATTCGAGTTCTCCTGAAATCGTCACATATATATATATATATATATATATATATATATATATATATATATATATATATATATATATATATATATATATATATATATATATATATATATATATATATATAAAACTATAATCAAAAATATAAAAATAAATCAAGAAATAAAATACAAGTTAAACAAAAACGCAGAAGCCTTAAAAATTCGATTAGCATACAAAATTTTCAGAGCTGCTATTCATGCTAATTCATATTAAAGATATGTTATTTCATCGAATTTCGTCAGTAATATGCTTTGAAAAACAAAATTCGGCATTTTATTACATATCGCAATAGACAAATTAAAAAAAATTGAAGAAAAGGGAATGAAATAAATAAACAAGTAAATAAATAAATGAATGAAATGAAAATGAAAAAACAAAATCCAAGACTACTTAAAACTCACTAAACAAGCAATGTAATCCATTGGATAAACATAATAATTATACACAAGGAGTAAGCATGACATCCCACACAAGCTAACATGGGTCGTGAAAATTAAAATAAACGAGAAACAATGAATATGAGAGTGTAATGCTGCTTTCTGTGAGATGAAATGTAGAGATGTAAAGCATTTAATACATAGAATAACATAGAATACGAAATTGTAGTCAATCAGCCATGTTTTATTTTAAGACTTAGGGAAAATGCATAAAAAACTGATAACATAAAATTCATATCAAGGATTTGTTGAAATAGAGGAATTAAAAATATGCAATATCTTAAGAAAATCAATCTGTAATTAAGGAAGAAGAGAAAAAGAAAGGAAGAGGTTGAGACATAGAAAAAAATCAAGAATAAATCCAATATGCAAAGGTAAGAAGATGTGAAAAATATGGTAATAAATACATGTATTAAATGCAAAATCCCTTTCTCATATACATATAGACTTTTATATTTTTCGGAAAACATATTGTAAGTTAAAACAAAACAAATATATAATTTAATATATGATAATAACTACAAAAAAATCATTTCCTAAAGGCATCAATAAATGTTCGCTATTAATAATTACTCTTTGAGTGCTCCTTAAATGTGATGCACAATGGTTTCAAGGTTCGTGATTATTTTTACTTGAAATTTCCAAATAAAAATTGTATTTTTAATCATACTTTTTCTTCCTATATAAAAAAACAAAACAAATTAATATTAAAGACAATTTTTGCGAATAGGATAAATCTAAAGCATTTTTTAAAAATTTCTTAGACATCATATGTATTATCTTGAAGTATTTCTACAATTTTTTTTATAATAAATCATCATTTCAAAATAATTATGTAAATTTCTCCTAAATAAAGGTAAATAAATCTCTTTACGGTTAAAGTATCACATCTACAGTGTAAAAAAAAAAAAAAAAAAAAAAAAAAAATGTAACGTTATTCTATGAAAGTGGTGGCAATATTGTACCTCAAATTTTATTGAGTAAATTAATTTATGCAACTGTGTAATTTAAATTCCTATAACCAATGTAATATTAACATATTGCTGTAACGTAACACCAGTTATATCGGTAAAACTATGGTTACCCTCAGAGGGATTAGTCTGAATGATATTGCTGAGAACATAGATTTAATATTTACTTGCAAATTAAGGAAAATGTGGCGCCATCTTTAATTGACCATATACAACCACAATTTCAAATTGCGAAAATGAGCAAAGTGAACGGTGTAATTATAAAATATTATATGAAAATTAGCATACAGTATTCTATTTATGTCCATCTGTTAACAAATTCAGGTGCGTTTTAACAGTTACAAGACGTTCAAAAATCTTTGGTTTCAGCATGAATAAAATTTCCAATTTAAAAATAGCATAAAACACGTGAACATTTTAAAAGGCAAATTTAATCATTATGTTAAGGATAAAAATGTTTAGTATTCGCAAAGAAAACACAATGTGCGTGTTCAAATAGTGCAATGGGTGTGAATCAGCTGTAAAAATATATTCTATGGTGTCACATATTATGGCAACAAATATTTCTCTTTTCCTGTAACTGATATAATTATTATAATTTTAAGGTTTCGATGTTATGTTAGTTTCTATTATTCTAAAAGTTGCATGACTAACTTGTGTGGATTATTCAACGCTTATAAACTACAGGGGATAATTAGTTTTAGGTCTAATATACTTTGAGTAGTTTTTGTATGCGTTTCAAAATACAGGTATTATTTTTCATCTTTTACGAAGAAAAGAAAGACTTTATCATAAAAACTACATTGAAATAAGAATTTATATTATTTATAACTGAGTTGTAGCATATTATTGTAAAATGTTTCAGTCTACAATTGTTTCAGTCTTATTTTGATTCATTTGATGAAATGATTTAGAATTTCCTATTAAAAAAAAATATTTATGTAAAATTAAGAAATAAAAAAAGTGATTATTTTAAGGACCGGTTGAATAGATCAACATTTTCTTTTTCTAGATGAAAATTAAGCCTCTTCAAAAAATAAAGTAATATAATAAAAAAATTAACAGACACGTAAGTGAATTACATGTAAACAACAAACATGATAAAAAAATTAACTGCAGCTTGTACAGAGGTCTGGTGAATCTACTTTTGGTTCTATAAATTTGAATAATCTTGCTTTAATTTTTTTCACGTTTTAATAAGGTACTAATAGCTGTATAAATGTAAACAAAATATCGTTCATGAAATTCTGTAAAAAATGTTGGATCGAAATCTCATAGTTCCAACGTAAGCAAACAATTTCGCGCGGGTTACTTCTTTTGCAAATTTGTTTTATTAATTTATTATTTTCATGAATGGAAACCAACTCAAATTCTATAGATGGTAATTTTAAAACCAAAACATGTTAGTTTGATCTAATTTTATTTTAAAAAATACAAAAAAAAAAAAAAAATCATGTGGAATTTTAGAGAATCGAAATGTATATAAATATCGCAACCTACTTTTTCATAAAAGATCCAATTACATATATATTTTCCCGGCAGAAATCTATCGCTTTACAAAAAAAAAAAAAAATATTAAAATTGCAGTAATCTTGCTTAAAAAATATCTATAATCTGAGATGCTATGACATACATAATTCTAGGCATATCGATCCCCCCCCCCTAAAAAAAAACATAGTAATCTTAGAGATTATTCGATTCACAGTGGAAACGTTTATCTCTTACAAAACTTTTTGTTGTTGTAGTTACATAAAAAATTCATTAATCCCAGTTTTTTACAAAAAAATAGTACGTTTACATTTTTTTCTTTTTGTTTTTACAATATACATATAAATCAATACAAAAAATAATGATTTTTTATTTATAAAGTCCAATTCTTTAATCACTTCATACAAAACATAAAACATACCATTTTAATAATGTATTCAATTTTACATTACATTGATTACTAAAATAAATCTTCATACGAATTTAATGCGAAAAATCGTGTCTCATGAAAAAAATACAAATTTAAATTCCTCGCCATACGTCATCTAATACATTATTTAAAGAAACCTTGACAGTCTTTTTAGGGTAGATTAAACTCGTATTTTAATTTTGTGCGAAATTCCATTAAGAATTTAGAGCTAAGAACAAAATTTAAGTAAAGTACGACGTTTTTTTCCAGAAACTTAATTTTTTAAAATAGTGCCGGTAAATGCATTTTTAAGGCTTATGAAAGCGGGATGCTATTAAGTTTTTAAAAATTGAAGAAAGAAAGCACCAGAGCTTTTTCATTGGTTTAAACTTAATTCGTTTATATGTAAAGCACGTTAAATTATAGGAGTTTGTAGAATTGTTTGTAAATTGTTTAAAGATTTAAAAAATTATAAAAATTATCACGTAATTATTAATTTTATAAGTTATTTAAGAATTAATACAATAATCAAACTACAAAACAGATACCATGGAAATACCATGCTGGCTTTAAAAATAAATAAATAAATAAATAAAAACTTAATACAACTTAATAAACTTAACAAACAATGTAAAAAGTCTAAAGCATCATCTCTGTCCTTTCTTCTTTAAAGCTATTCATCTCTGTCCTTTCTCTGTCCCCTCTGTCATAGAGTACGTATACAAAAGCAGTATGTGTCAGATATTTAAAATTTTATGTGCTTACAGATGAATACTCAATGTCACACGACAAATGATAAACTTTTGAAACAGTTTATTATTTTAATTAAATCAATTTTTTCCATGTCAATCGTTGATTTTTGCGATTTAAATTTTAAAAGATAACCTTAATTACCATGTTTGCTTGCAGACATCATAACTTGCATGAAAAACATTTCCCCGGTAAACAGAAAATTTTTAGTACGATCACTGGTGCTAGAACTTGAAATTTCCATATTTAGATAGATTTAATTTTTAATTTTTTTTTATTGTTTATTTTTTCAATTGAAGGGTTTATATTATTTTTTTCACATTGACAATTATTATGTATTTTGTAATTCGATTTTCTTTCTATTTTAAAAACTATTGTGGTTAATGATTAAGCCTTTTAAATTTCATTTAAAAGTTTTGAAAAAAATACTGAGAATACAAAAATATATGCAATGAATAACAATTAATAATTTTTTTTAAATAAATTTATTTGGATTATAAATTATTCGATTAAATAAGTTAAAAAATTCTTTCCATATATAATATTAATAAAAAATGAATTATAAGCCTCGGTTGTAACTAAAAAAATTGTAATATTAGTTTAACCACGTAAATGCATTAAATTATTTTGTAATTATTTTTAAGTATTTTTTAGAAATTTTGAGAGACCGATGAAAAATATAATTTGGAATTCATGTAATCAAATTAGCTTTTCAATATAAAATACATATTCAAGTTATTGTAACTTTTATATAACAAAAATAAATATCTCAAAACAATAAATAACTTTAAATTTTAGTATCTGTATTGTATATGATTCCTTCTCATGTTTAAGTTTGTTATATACTGGGTTATTCTGCATTCATTGCACATGTTGAATTGTAGTATTGTATAATGATTATATGTATACCAATGGTTATATGTATGACATTACCATTATGCAATAGTACCATGGCAATAATATTTTTTAACGACTGTGTACTTGATATATAGGAAACCTAAACTATAAAAAATGTAAATTATAATCTGTAATAAAATTTCTATTTTTAGGAGTTTGTTAATTTTCTCACTGACAAGCTCGTAATATCACGTTCACTATGTTCTAGGTTTCACCGCAATATAAGCAATATATAAAGCAACATAATTCTATTAGACTGTATTTTTAACCCATTAAACAATGATTAATAGTTGTAAGGATTACATTTATATTCATGTTTAAGTTTTTAGCCTTTTACAGGCCGAATTTCAATACAAGTATATTTATTCTTTTATTTTTATTTTTTATTTTTTTGCATACTATGCATTATAATGCTTTAGTTAAAGGATAGAAGTTATTAGTATGGTGAGAAATTTTTTTTAATATAATTTTCAAATTGTTGCCATTTGGGAACATTGGTCACTTCCGCTGGTCATTCTTATGATTTTCTGCGCATTTTCCCATTAATTATAGGAATGTAATTACTTTTTTAAAAAATATATTTATTTCAAAAAATCGATTAAAAAATCATTTTTATGATTGGTCGTTTTCCGATGGCCATTGGTCATTTTTATGATGTTCTATACATCTCCCCACTAATAATATGAATGAAACTTCTATCTCAAAAAATCAAGTTGTCTTTTTACTATTTCTGCTAATTTTTTCAAATCAGTTTTGATGAAATTAATTTTTTACGAAATCGTTTATTTTATGTTCCCAATTGGGAGTTTTCTCCAGTAAAAGGCTAAGATGATGCTAAAAGAATATTTTTTTTTCATTTAAAATAACATATAGAGAAAAGAACATGACATTTGTACCCTTTCGCCATACTTTGAGAGAATTCTATATTATGGATCATTCCAAATAAAGCAAACTTATGGAAAACAACATCGATAAACACGTTTTAGAAATAGTCCATAATTATTATAAGAAATTTAGCAGGTTCTAAATGAATAAAATACCCATTACAAATATATCCTACTTAAAATCTGCAATAATGCAGCATTCACTATTCCTACATTCTTTAGTTTTTTTTTATTCCAAGTTGTTTCTTTCATTATGAATATGACTTCATTTGAGAATAACTAGTTTGACATTTTTTAAGTACACTTGAAGCATAAACACTTCAAGAACGCCGAAACCAATAAAAAAATATCTTGGTAAATGCTGAATCGTCTTCATTTTTTATATTCCTTTTTCATTTCAGGAAGTTTCTTTGTGCTTGTAAATCAAAGTAAAATATACATAAAAATAAAGATAAAAAGAAAGATGAATAGAAAACAACATGATACAATCAAAAGCTGTATAAAAAATATACCTACATTAAACAGTATATCAAGGAATTGCAAATGAGGAAGAGTTTAAAATTTAAAACCATGATATTTATTGTTATTCGGCCATACATTTTTTTGTTCTATTAAAAAATGCATATATTTTTTTTATGATTTTAACTAGAATAATTAAGAAAAATAAATAAAATAAAACTAAATAAATAACATATGAAACTGACACCGGAAACTTTAAGTAATGAAATATTTTTAGCTTTTCTTTTTTTATTATTTTATTCAAAAATGTATATAAAAAAAGGAAAAAAAAATTTTTACTTTTCTTCTTGTTAGTTTATTAGATAATTCTCGCTTTCCTTATTGCTTTACTTTGCTTAGCTTTAAGTTATCCTCAGGTATCCTAATGATGCAGGACAATGAAATGGACTTATTTTAATGATTTACGCAGCTTTTTTAACATCTAGGGTTTTTGCTTTGTCCGGTTATGAGAAGCAATGAACAGTGTAAACTATTTAATCTTCTTTAAATTCTCTTCCAGCTTTATTGCTTTTTTATTTATCTATCATACTCATGGTAAATAAAACTTTAACGTATTTTATTATTCAAGGATCACTTCTCTCAGATCCCCGCATGTAAATGTTTAGCCTCCCCTCCCCCCCTACTTATACCCATTTTTTCCTAATTTAATTTTATTGATACCATTATCGTTATTTTTTTAAATATATTGTGCTATGACTAGATTTTATCTTTACGGTTTCTTTGTCACGTGATAAACATGCACACATTTACAAGGAGTGGAGTAGCACTACTACGGAGTGTCTCATTAGATCTTGATTTGTTCAATATGTATCCACAAATCTATAACAATAAGAAATTCAATTGTAAAATTTTACAACAATTTCCACTGTCATTACAATGGTTTTACACGGTTAAGACATCGTTAAGACATCAAAATTTCAGAAAAAAACATGATATACATACATACATACAGATTATCCAGCAAATAAGACACCGATATCAAAATTAAATTTCTCAAAACAAATATCGATAGAATTATGCAATAAATGTTTTCACACATAGATATATTTAGTTTAACTTGCTATTATTTTATTTGAGATGTAAAGTTTTTTTTACACTGCATATTTATAAATAGAACCTGCATAACCACTATATTAAAAAGATTTCATGAATGAAAAAATAATAATACATATATATATATTTATTTACATGAAATAAATTTTAAACACATGCTTATGCTTCAGACACGTGTAACCTCCAGTAAAAAAGAAAACGCTAAACTAGAAAAAAAAACCTAGTATTAGAAATTTACGTCGTATAATATATAAAAGAAAACATATCATAAATATCGTAAGTTCTTTCTCTTATTATCTATTGGAATGCAGTACTTACTTAACTTGCAAAAATGTCTCTTTTAAATTCTCCCACATTCTTCATTGTTTTAATCTGAACGACTGTTATTTAGAGACATTTCCGACATTATGAATATGAATAAACTTAAGAAGATATTTTGAGTCGTTCTTTTACTGCTCTTGAAGCGTAATCACTTCAAAAATAAATCAGATTTTGTTAACAAATCATAAATGTTATATATTATTTCACGTATTCGATTATTTTCAAGGAAGTTTTTTTTCTCAGGTTTGAAAATCAAAGCAAATTATTAAAAAAAATGCAAGACAGTAATTTATTATTTAAAAAAATGTGCTATTTCACCAGAGGTAAATGGCACTATTTCAAACTTGTGATTAGTTTTAATTTTGCTCGTAGTTTTTGAATTTAACAACCATGAAAACGTCTTCAATATATAAAATTAATTTATATTTGTTTCAGTCTAAAAATTTCAGATGAAACTACAAATGTATATATATATATATATATATATATATATATGTAATAAAACGACGATGATGTTCTATAATAGTGTATAAGCTTGTAGAATACTACTATTCACTAAGAATCAATAGTGGGATGAGCAGTCGTTCTGGTAAGTGGATAAGCCATGGATTTGTTCTCGTAGGAGTTTCTCCAATAAAAATGCAAGAAAATCAGTTTTTCAGTTCTTTATTATTTAGAGCACGAGCTTAAGTTACTCCACAGATCACCTTTCCACACATCTATCACTACGGCCTTCGCTCACTAAGCTGCAACATTCTCGGCGTTCTACATTCTCGGAAAAAATGACATGGCTTCCGAGTAGTTTAAAGGAAAGATGCATTCTGACCTCCTGAAAAGCCAAATGAAAATAATCATTTTCACGACAAAACTAGCGCCCTCCTACTCCGCGTCAATCATTTTAAAAATCCAATTAGGATGAAATCGAGCCTCAAACGGACAAAAATGATCAATTCTAATTGGTCGTAGAAGGCGGTCCTTGGCAAGAACTATATTTTTTCCTCGGAAGAACAAGCCCTTTAGCAACGCGTAGTAACACCTGTCACGCGATGTTAAAATAAAAAATTAAATTAAATTACCAGGAATATTCCAGAAGTAAAAAGCTTACAAAACACCTACCGCCTTTTTGAGAAGCAAGCAATAATTTATTAATAACTAAAGTAAGAAAAAGAATTTTAGCTGTTACAAGTTACGAAACTAAGTTTGAAATATGTTCCTCAAATTTAGAATTGAAGTTAAGGGAGAACAAAAAAAAATGGCGCAATTTTTTTTTTATTTTATTACAAATCCCCCCTCCCAGAAAGACGGGTGAAAAAATAGGTCTGAGACCTGCATTTTCACAGAAAGGGAGATGATGCAGACTTAGCTCACGAAGTTGTTGATATAAGTAATAATTAGATACTAAATTAAAAAAATTTAAATTAATTTCTCTTTTTTATATAAATATAGAATTCAAATTTAAGAACACTAAGGTGATGCGTGGAATAACTTTAAATTTAAATACAATAAAATAGGCATCAGTACAAATACAAGATATAATCTTGTTTAAAGTACACATCATAAAGTAATTTGAAAATATAAGCAATTGCCCATAGTAATAACATAAAAATGAAACATAAAAATGAAAAACAATAACGTTGAATTCTTTTTTTAACAATGTCAAATCTAGAAATGAAGGAATTTAATAGAACTTTCTTGAAATCAATGTTGAAAGTTTGTTTCAAAAATCCATTTAAGAGTCATATTTGGAGTGTTCATGATCTCTTTTCAAGGAAGTCTAATTATATCTTATTAATTGTCCAAGAGTCATATTTGGAGTGGTATAGTCCATTGCCTCTTTTCAAAGAGGTTTAATTATATCGTTATTAATTGTCCAAATTCAATATAATAAGACATTTTATAATATAGTAATAATAAATTTTAACAATGTAAATAATAAACAATATAAGTAAGAAACATAATAAGGAAAAATATCAATAATAATAAATATCATAAGTATATGTAAATCTCATAATGGGTATAAGTAAATCTCTTAATAAGTAATAATAAATATCACAAAAGACATTCTTTAAATACTTAATATCGTTTATCTCATCTCAGGCATTTGGGATGAAATATAGGGAGAAGAGAAATAGAATAAAAAATACAATCAATTATGAAATCATTTACTTAATCTGGTGATTCGAGTACAGTATTAAGTAGGAATATGTAAAAAAAAAATATATATAATATGATAAATTAAAATAAAATAAAGATAAATAAAAAAAAATTTTCATGTTTGAGAATGCACGTGACCTTTAAACTACTAAGATTCTTAAAAAGAAATATTAATAAATAATAAAAATAAAAGACAAGATTATTAATGTCAATTCATGTCAGATAATTACGCAATAAATATTCTCTCGGCGTGATAAAACATTGCAAGATGCAAGAAGGAAGAGAAAAAGAAACAAAATTATATTATAATTGACATATACTTGGACTGGAATGCAGAAGCAAAGAAAGAGAGAAAGAAAAAAAATTAAAATAAAGTGATAAAAATTTTGTTACTTGATAAATAATTAATTTAATAATTGATAGATTAAATTTAATATTACAAGTAGATTCAGTTGAAAAAAAAATATATTTTTAAATATTTATTTGTTATTATATTAATCTAAGTAGGGTAATTCAGAACAGAATAAGAAATTTCCACTTTGTTCGTCTACGCCGGCATAAACAAACAAATATAAAAATTTCCAGACAAGTGACACTCTCGCTGCAGTCAAGAGATATCATTGCCATTCTGTAAGAATTACAAGATATTATCTGAATTAAAATATGGAAAGAAATTTACTGTTTAAGAGAAAAAAAATTATAAAATGATAAACTAGAGATATAGTCTAAGCTACAGTTTTTACTTGAGTTTGTTGTTGTTGATTAGGGGGTTGTTGCTCATGACTTAATTTAAATTTATCAGGGGAATAATAAGGCCTTAATTTAGATACATGTACTATTTCTGAACTTTTGAACTGGTTTTGCCTATCAATTTCAAAATTTACTTCGGATAATTTGTTAAGAATTTTATAAGGGCCACTAAATACTTCTGATAACTTTCTAGTATTAGGGTACTGAAATTCTTCATAGATTACTAGATCTCTTATTTTAAATTTTGGTTCGATATAATCTTTATCATAATATCTTTTATTTTTTAAATGAAATTCATCAGTTCTTGCTTTGGCAATTTTAAGTGCTTCATGAACAGGGGGATAATAATTTTTTTGTAAGGGGGAGTCATAGGGTAATTGGCCAAAAAGCAAGTAAGCAGGTGGAAATTTAGTAATAGAATGGGGTGTATTATTATATTCATTAATTACCTGAGTTAAAAGCTTAGTCCAGGGAATCTTAGAGGTAGTGGAGTTTACTTTACATTTTAATCTAGTTACTATTGTCTGATTTACTCTTTCACATTTCCCATTCGTTTGTGGATGATGGGCAGTGGTCAAACGTTTTTTAATATTATGATTTCGCAGGAATTTTTTGAATCTTGAAGAAGTAAAAGCAGCATTCCTGTCACTAAGTATTTTTTGAGGGGACTGTACACTTGAAATCTTACTAAAACAGAATAATTGTTGAGGGATTTTGATATTGAAGATTTGTTTCAGACAATTTGTATAAGTTTCTGTAGTGACACTTTTGGAAGGGAATGCCCAAACATATCTTGTGGCATGGTCTATTATAATATGGAGATATTTTTTTGTAGAATTATAATAATTGAACCCTCCTACAGTATCAACAGATAGACAGTCAAAAGGTTGATCTGTAGTGGGCATAGCTTGTAATAAGCCAATTTTTTTCTGTCTAGGTTTTTTATTTTTCTGGCAAATATCACAGTATTTAACAATGTTAGTAATGTCTTGGGTCATATCTGGCCAATAATAGTTAGGAGAAATTAAATTTTGCATTTTTTGAACACCAGGGTGACCAAACTGTTCATGAGCAACACTGAGCAATTTTTTTCTTAGGGACATGGGAACTACCACTTTACGGAAACCTTTTCTTTTAACTATAATCAGTCCATTGTCATTAATATAATTTGATCCACACACATTTTCTTTTGCTTGCATCTCAATAATCTCTTTAACGTCAAGAAGAAAAGTAAGGGGTTTACAAAAATGAGAAATAGGGTTTCGAGACAACATGTCGGCTTCGACATTTGTAGATCCATTTAAGTACTCTATTTTGTAATCGAACATACTTAACTTCAATGACCACCTAAATAATCGACCTCTTAAATGTTTGACATTTTTTAACCAAACAAGAGATGCATGATCAGTATGGATGGTAAATTGTACACCGTGAAAGTAATGATAAAATTTATCTAAAGTATCAATGATAGCAAGACACTCTAGTTCGGTAATGAAATAATTTTTCTCGTAACTTCTCAATCCTCTAGAAAAAAAAGCAATTAGATGTAAAAAGTTATTATGGTCGGGTTCTTTAAAAACTGCACCTTCCGCTACCTGAGAAGCGTCAACAAACATGTGTAGGGGTAATTTTGGGTCATAAATCTTTAAAATTGGTTTAGCAATGAGGGCATCTTTTAATTTTTGAAAAGAGTTTTGACATTCATTATTCCATTCCCAAATAGTATCTTTCTTAAGTAATTTATTTAGGGCGTGTCTAATTTCAGCATATTTGTCAATAAATTTATGATACACATTTATAGAACCAAGAAATCTTTGTAATTCTTTAGTATTAGTAGGAGGTTTTAATTTTTTAATTGTTTCTATATTAGTATTAGCTGGAGTTAAAGTTCCATTTTGGATTTCATACCCTAGAAAATTGATTTGTTTTTGAGCAAAAGTACATTTAGATAATTTTAATTTAATATTTTCTATTCGGCATAAATCAAAAATTTGGATGAGATGCTGTATATGTTCATCTATTGATTTAGAAAAAATAATTATATCATCAAAATAATAGCAAGCAAAGTCTATTTTATATTTTGTAAGAATTCTTCTAATTGTCCTGTTGAAAATTGGGGGGCCTACCTTTACACCAAAGGGGAGAACATTCCATTTCCAGAGCCCACAATTAGTAGTAAAGGCTAACTTTTCGGAATCGGCTGGGTGAATAGGTATGTGCCAATAGCCTGAGGCTAAATCTAGTGTAGAGAAATATTGGGCACCACTTAATTTGTCTAAAATTTCATCTATTCGGGGCAAAGGTTCAGCGTCATTTTTCATAATAGAATTTAATTTTCCGTAATCAACACACATTCGGGTTTTTTTGCCTTCATCTCGTTTATTTACTAACGTAACTGGAGAAGAATATGGGCTATAACTTTCTTTAATTAACCCAGCAGCTAATAAGGATTGGATTTGCTGAGATATTTATTTTTCATCAGCAGTGGATGTACGATAAGGCCTCATGGATATTGGTAGGTCAGATTTAAGATAAATACGCTGAGGTTCAATATTAATTCTCCCTACATCATATTTATTTTTTGAAAAAATATCTAAATAATCCCTTAAAAGTTCCCGTACATTTTTATTTTGAATAGCATTCAGATTCCCCAATAGATTATAATCATCATTATTAGTTCGCGGCAAGGATTGAGGAGTTATGGTATTTCCATAATCGGGTTGCACAGTAGTATCATTTTTTATAATATCAAAATGAAGCAATTCTAAGTTTTCACTGGATATGTTGACATATTGGTTTAACGAAATATTGTCTTGTAACACCTGGCTTTTTGCACAATCAATTTTCAATTTAAATTTGGCACAAACAGGTAAACCTAAAATAGCATAGTCCAAATCAAGCTTACTTACTAAAAAAATAACATATCTCTTTATATTACCAAATTTAATACATAATCGACAAGATTTATTAATTGTAAGAGTTCCTTGTGCCTGTCTAATAGAAATAGGGGTAACATTATGTAAATTACCATTTAAATATCGAACAAATTTGAGGGGTAAAATTGAGACAGTTGATCCACTATCAACCACACAATACACTTTGTTATTGTCCACATATCCAGGGATGATTAATTGTCAAATATTATTAGTAGGGGGTGGTTGAATAGGAGCAGGAGTTTGAGATTGAAATGAATTTGGTTAAATATACAACTCCTCTCCCAATGATATGCATTTTCTATGCCTCTGTTTAAACATATTCTGCACGGACGACTAGGGTAGTTGTTTTGATAATGAGTTGCAGGCATTCTAGGAGTGAAAAACCTAGGATTAAAATTTTGGGATGGATTGTTTGGAGTAGGTCGAGTCCAATGTCTGGGCTGAGGATTGGGATTGTGCATAGGTCTAGTTTGTTGAAAATTTCTATTACTGTTATTAGAGGTATGATTTGGAATTGCTGCTAATTGTTTAGCAATGCGAAACCATTCACGAGTATTGGAAGGAGGGTTAACCATCAAACAATTTTGATACTCCGGCTGAAGTCCATCAGTTAATCCCTGTATAATTAAATTTTCCCCAAGTTGAAGTTGCCTTCCAATCTCAACTTTCTTTCTAAAATAAGAATCCAAATCACTTAGATCATTCAACTTTAAGGAGGTAAACTCAGAAAATTTTGGAACTCTAACCTTAATGAATTTTTCACTTAAAATCTCGACAATTTCCTCATAAGTAGCACAATCCAAACAATCATTTATATAAACTTTTAGCGCTTCCCCCTTTAAATATTTTGAAATATTTTGGTGTTTCCAATCATTATCTTTTTTTTCTACAGAAAATTCTCGATCAATATGTTTAAACCATTTAAAAATATCCATGCCCGACCCAAATTCAAAAGGGACAATATCAAGTTTATTTTCTGACATTTTTTTTTCCTTTACTAATCCGGATCTTAATATATGAAAGAAATATAATTCATATGGGAAATATTTAAATGCTCTACTTCAATTACTAAAATTCAATTACTATACTTCAAATACTTCAATAAATAACAATAAAAATAATAAATAATAAATAAATCAATTTTGTTTGAATTCATGTGAAATAAATAAATAATAAATAAATAAGTAATAAAATAATAAAATAATAAATATCGGTTTTCCATACATGGGAAATAACAAAAATTTTAAGAACAAAAATACTCTTCTTTACGTATTGAAAGTAAATTTAGCAACAGAGTATTTTTTAAGAACAAAATAATCCATCTTTCGATTTAAAAAACACCTTTAAAACTAAATAAAATTTCTATGAGCAGAAAATTTCAATTAATTATAAATTAAGAACAAATTTATTTTTTAATATCTATAATAGAAGAGAAAGAAAAAGTCATGAATTTAAACAAAGAAATTATTATTAAAATTTCTTAATCAATAAACAAATAAAATAATAAATAATAACTTACAGACACCTCGATGTGGCCTTGTTCAAATACCTAAAATTTATTAAAATAAACAAAAATAAAGCACTTCGTAGATACGACTCACAGGTGCAAATTTCAATTAGCTTATATTACCGATGGTATCAACCGTGGTTTCGCAATCGTGATGAAGTGTTCATTTATTATGAAATGAAAATTTATCATAATATTTCTGCACTTTTACCTAGAAAATACAGTAATAAATAAATAAAAGTAAATGATGTTGAAATTTGTCGTGCAGGTGTTCTTTAGATTAAATAATCAGCATACGTTTTTCATCGCTGTCAAGAAAAAAAAATACTGCAGGCATATCTCACACTTAAAAATTTGCAGATGCTAGACATAGTCACACAAAACTTCATAAGACGATCCGTTTCCCAGCTGAAGGGTTTACCATTTATGCACATGAAGAATCGGCGTATTCGGCGAAAATGGCGCGTGCAGTTCTCTTGATGTAGTTGGAACGGGAAGTGTAAGACAAACACATTTCTTCCTAGAACATGGCGAGCACACACTCATCGCTGTAGGTTTCTCTGAAGGAACAGTCTGCAGTTGGCAAACCATACTAGTTTAATATTTTCCCAGAGATGCACGCCGGCTCATAAATCCTGCCGGCTTTCAGTGTAATAATAATTCGACGAAGGCTATGTTTCGTAAACTTCCAAGAATGTTACTTCTAAGAATCAGCTGCAGCACGAGCAGAGTAGTCGCTCCGGCAGTTGGCAAGCAGTGGAAGAGTTGCATTGGGGAATTTCCCCATTATAAAAACAAAATCCATGAGTCTTTCAATTCCTTTATTTATTAACTCATAAACTACGTAAGTTCTTCCCCACATTCACCTTGGCCTGATCATCAAATATTCCAAAACTTCGTGATTAAGCTGCATTCCAAGATATTAGAATTTTTCGGGGAAAAAGAAACAGCATCCTAATATTTTAAAAGTCAATCGCATTCTCGGCGTTCTACATTCTCGGAAAAAATGACATGGCTTCCGAGTAGTTTAAAGGAAAGATGCATTCTGACCTCCTGAAAAGCCAAATGAAAATAATCATTTTCACGACAAAACAAGCGCCCTCCTACTCCACTCCGCGTCAATCATTTTAAAAATCCAATTAGGATGAACTCGAGCCTCAAACGGACAAAAATGGACAATTCTAATTGGTCGTAGCAGGCGGTCCTTGGCAAGAACTATATTTTTTCCTCGGAAGAACAAGCCCTTTAGCAACGCGTAGTAACACCTGTTACGCGATGTTAAAATAAAAAATAAAATTAAAATCCCAGGAATATTCCAGAAGTAAAAAGCTTCCGAAATACCTACCGCCTTTTTGAGAAGCAAGCAATAATTTATTAATAACTAAAGTAAGAAAAAGAATTTTAGCTGTTACAAGTTACGAAACTAAGATTGAAATATGTTCCACAAATTTAGAATTGAAGTTAAGAGAGAACAAAAAAAATGGCGCAATTTTTTTTTTATTTTATTACATATATATATATATATTAATTTTAAGTTGTTTTAATTTAAAATATACAGTTTTTTACACTGCATGTTTAAACATTGTTACAGAATCTGTACAAGCACTATTTTAACACAATTTCATAGACGAAAAAAAAAAAAAAATAGAAAAAAGTTTTTTTTTTTTTTTTTTTTGTTATATGAAATAAATTTTAAATATATGGTTATGCTTCAAGCACATGAAACCTCCATTAAAAAGAAAGTATTAATATCAGTAATAATAATAATAATAATAATAATAATAATAATGCGAAACTGAAAAAAAAAATCATGGTTTTAAAAATTTAAGAAATTGTCTAATATATAAAAGGAAACATATCATAAATTTACTTTATTTCTCTTATTATTTATAGGAATGCCGTACTTACTTTACTTGCAAAAATTCCCATTTCAAGTGTAAGTCTTTTAAAATCTTCAAAATTCGCTATTGTTTCAATCTGAAAGACTTTTTATTAGAGACATTTCGACGATAAGAATCTAAATAAATTTAAGGAGATCTTTTGAGTCATTCTTTAAGTGCTCTTGAAAAGTATCCACTCCCGGAAATGAATCGAAATCCCTTAATCAGTTTCCTGGTAAATCTTAAGTATTATGTATTATCTCACGTATCCGAATATTTTCAAGGAAGTTATTGTTTTACGCGGGAAAATCTAAGTAAAAAATCAATATATTTTAATGCAGAATTTAATTATAATAAAAAAATAACACGATTTTTATTGCTGCCAAAAGACATTATTTTAAATTTTTGGTTTATTTTTATTTTTCTCGTATGTTTTGAATTTAATAACCATGAAAATGTCTATAATGAATTAAAAATAATTTATATTTCTTTCACTCTAAGAATTTCAAATGAAAAAACATCAATCGGAATGTTTTCAATCCTGTCATTTAACACCTGTAGAAGTAGTATTAAAAAATTAAAAGTATACAGACACACAGACGTATATTCATGATATCCAGAAAATAATACTTAAATGTGCGTAAAATACCATATAAAAACCTTTAAAATAAAAGATTTTAAATCATAACATTTTCAACCGAGCTTACACTGTAAAAAAAAAAATCTGTAAAGGTACTAAACTTTATCTAGGAAACTGGGATTCCAAGAATTTTTTCTGTAACGTTAACAACAAATACTCAAGTTTTAGAATCGGTTACATGGATTTTTCTTGTTATCGTTACATGAAAAGTTCTTGGAATCCCAGGTTCCTAGAAAATGTTTAGTACCTTTACAGATTTTTTTTATAGTGTACTCAGTCGTCATGAATGATAATTTTTATTTAAAAAAATTACTCAATAATTTGAATCAAAATTCATGGAAGGTGTTAGGAATAAATTAAAAAAGTAACAAAGGTATACAGTTTTATAAACTTGTCGTTCTATCGAATATTTCGAGGAAAGCTTATCCTTCTATCCTGTAAATTGTTTTTAAAAATATGTAAAGTTACTCAAAGTTTTCTAGGAAACTCGGATTCCTAGAACATTTCATGTAACGGAAACAGCAACATTCCATGTAACAGATACAGATTTGTTCTAAAAATCAAAAATCCGTAAGGTTACTAAGAATTTTTTAGGATACTGGGATTCCTATAATGTATTATGTGATTGTAACCCATGTTATAGATAATAGTCTCGTAAGTTAACTATAATTTTAGTTGATTCGTTTGAAAAGATACACATTTATGCAGCTTTACAAAAATTAGTTTTGTAGATTTACATATTTTCTTGTACAGTGTTCAGATAAAATGTTAGTAAATATATAGGTTTCGGCAACATTACATTTGTAGGATTACTGATTTTTTGTATGGTGTGGGATATTATTATCCTGGTACTCTATGATTATCTAGCAAAATTTAACAGTTTAACCCTCTCATGCATGAATTATATTCTACGCAGTAAAAAAATTCAAACTATCATTTTTTGTGATAAATGAGAACAGTTTATCATGAAAGTAATTTTATTAGAAATTTTTATACTTTATTTATTAGTATATTGATGCGTCCTCACTTGAGGAGATTGTGCATCAAGGGGTACATTCGTACTGTCCTCAAACATGGGGACAATATGATTCAATATTCACATATCTGCATACGTTTTATATGATTTATTTGGCATGAAATGATTCCATACATTCTGGAAATACTGATACAGTGCATGTTCCACAGAGACAGTTCGTGTTTTGCTTTTGCATTTTTTATCTCTACAGTGATTGGCAAACTTTGCCTGCGTTTTCTTCAGTTAATGTTTTCCCCCATCTAAACTAATAGCTTGAGGCACATCGTGCGTATTCCTACGTTTTATTGCTGGTTTTTTTGCGGAGGTCCCTCCTCTTTTATTTTTATTTAGCGCAGCTGTACCTTTATGTATCAAAACCGTTGAAAGTGAACTTTTGAATTCTAGCAGGTCTGTGCTTTCGGTGTTTTTTGTTTTCAATAGAATCCAAGCATTAACAATGGTGATATTTATAAGGTGATAAAAAAAGTTCCACCTCTTATTTCTGACATCATTACTATAGATTGCTATGAGAAAGTCCATAAGATCGACCTTACCCATATTCTTATCATACTCAGAGATACAATGTGGACGCTTGATAGAAATAATTTTTTTTTTTCCCATTTCTACTGAAACGTGTTACTTGGCCTTCAGGTTTCTTTCCACAGTATGAAGAAATTATATAAACCGGTGTATTATCGATCCACCGGGTGATACTTATATTATCCGAATATGAAACAATCGAATTACTACCCCTTTCTTCATTCTTCAGTTTTTTTAATGATTTAGCTGCTTTTCTGCACCCATCGGCCTGTTAATTCTTATAGCCCTAACATACCAGATTCCTAAGGATTTTATTTTTAAAACCAACGGTGTACTAGAAAAGTAATTATCTGCATACATTTTGCAGTTTGCCTCATGCAAATCATGAGTCAAACGAAGTACGACATAACCAGATGCACCACAATCAGATGTGATTCCACGGTTACCAGTTGAATCTTGAAACAATTCAAAAAATAAATTTATCCAAATAGACCAGGACGACACCATATTTTGTATCCCTATTTGTGCGACTTCTTAGGTAAGTACTGTTTTATAGATGATTTTCCTTTGAATGGAATCATCATCATCTCATCTACACTTTGATATATCCTGATTATCGGCAGCTTTGTGAAATGTCTCATGCAATTTTGCCAAAATCGGTCGAATTTTTATAGCTTTACTTGTATTGTCATCTGGAATGGTTGTATTATTTATAAAATGTAAGTATTTCCTTGTTTTCTCAAAGCGATTTAGATACATGGTATCTGCAATTAGTGACTTTCGAAGTCCATGTTCTGAGGACCAATAATGACGTAATCTAGGATATCTGACATATGTCATAACAATCACAATTCCTAAGAAAACTTTCAATTCTTCTACAGAAAGTCTAAAATTATGTTTGTCATTTTGACATGCATAAAGATTTGTCTGATAGACAATATCTGATAATAGGTTTTGGGGAAATAGATTCATAAACATATCTAAAGGATAATCGGCTTGTATATTCACTTAAAATCTGCCACTGAATTGAGACGAATTATTGGGCAATAAGTTATCTATTTCACTAAACCAGGAAATGGGGTTTGCTTCCTTTTCTTGTAGATTTTGTATTAGTAGACGATGATGAAGCTCGATTTACAAGTCCTTCATCATTTGAATCAGAATCACTCTGTGCATTTGAGACTGGGGCTTTATTTGTAAATTCATCTTCATGAGAATATGACATTGCATGGGCAGTTTCATGAGGAATATAACTCGGATCATCTATTTAAGAATCACTATTTTCCAGATCATCATCAGATTCCGTTGTCCTTAATTCAGCTATCTCTGATTCAGTTATGTATCGTTTTTTCATATTTATGCTTGATTTTTTTAACAATCTGCAATAAATGAATAAATAAATAAAAGTAGTAAACAAAAATGAGTTTTGTTTACTTTGGTGCAAACTGTCCTCATATGAGGACAGATATGTTTTATACTTTAAATAAAAACCTAACTGAAATATTGTAAAAATTTTCTATCATTACATGCTATATGATGATATATTGTAAATAAAAAAATTTACTTTGACTATATTGTGCAGATTTCTCAGTCTATTTGTATCAAATTCTGCGCAATATCACTATACTTCAATACTTTGATTTTATTGTGACATTCGTGTGAATTATGACCATCGGTATGTTGCTGACATCCATTGCGTTGTATGCAAGGTATTATAATCCATAAATAAGGTCCCAACGAATGAATGCTGAAAAAATATAGCAACTGTAATATTTTATAGGGTAATATTTATCTGTCCTCATATGAGGGCAGTGTGCATGAGAGGGTTAAAAATTTGGAATGTATCCACTTGACACATATTCCTTTCAACATTTCGGACACGTTAGTATTTATTATTGTTCAATCTCAAATGATCTTGTTTCCATTCGTGAAGAATATTACATCATCTGATATGAACCTCTTTTCAATCATTAACATCTGTCTTGAGTCATTATTTAAATGTTTTAAAATGTAACATTCGATGTAATCTTCAGTGGATCCTCCGTAAACCTACCACCTTTTATCAGTAAAGTATGATTCTTTTTTAGTGCAAATTGAAGTAAAATATCTAAAAGTTTCATGAAGAAGTGAAGATAAATAGAAAAAAAAATTAACGTAAGACGCACACGCACACACACACACAAAAAAAAACCTAGTTAAATTTACGGCGCAGCAATATTGACAGCAGTTTTTGCATTAAAAATGAAATAAAATTGGATTTAACAAAAACATTTACATGCAATTTTACAACAATTTTTACAGCAAAAGATTATGGAAACAAAATTAAACGAAACAACGTAAATAAACAAAATATGTACATTAAATATAATTTTACCATTATGACTAACTGTTTTAGTGATATTCGTAATCATATGTATTTTTATGAAAGTTTGAAATAAACTTATAACTCTTCTTATTACCTGCAAGTGGCTGAAAATATTACAGAATGTGCAACAATTCTAACAAAAGTTGTATTAGATGGCTGGAAGAAAAAAATCCTTTTTTTCTAGTATAACAGATCTCATTCATACAATAATAAATTTAAAAAAAATTAACAAAGCAATATAGTTTTACAAACTTTTCAAACTATCGAATATTTCGGGGAAAACATATCTTTCTGGGACAATATTACCATGATATACTATGATTATCTAGCAAAATTCCACAGTTTCAAAATTTGGAATATATCCACTTGACACTTATACCTTTTAACTTTACGGACAAATATATTTTTTATTGTTGAATCTGAAATTATCCTTTTTGGAGTTGTCGTGTACGTGCTTTTAAAAATGTAACATTCTACGTAATCTTTAATGGATCCTCCATAAATGCCACCTTTATTCTTATCATACTCTAATGATAAGAGTGTGATTTCTTTTGCGTGTAAAGAACAATATCTAATATTTTTAATCAAGAACTGAAAAAAAAAATAGAAAACTGAAATAGGTAAATAGAAAACATAAAAAATAAAATAATAATAGACACTACGAAAAAAAATCGTTACATTTATGGCCCAGCAATATTCCCTGCCGTTTTGCCGTAAAAAATTACATGTAGTTTTACTGAAATTTTTACGGCAAAAACTTCTTGTAGCATTACTGCCAGCGTTTTTTTGCCGTAAATTTAACGGATTTTTCTTCTTTTACACTGTTTAAATAAATAAAATATGCACATTAAATGTAATTTCGCCAGTATGCCTAACTGTTTTATTGATATTCGTAAACATGTGTATTTTAATGAAAGTTTGAAATAAACTTATAACTCTTCTTATTACATATAATTGGCTGAAAATATTACACTTCGTGTCAGTTGTAATATTACAAAATGAAATATTGTATTAACACACTGGAAGAAAACATCATTGTTTTTCTACTATAACAGACCACATTCATACAAGAATAAATAAAAAAAATAACAAAGCAATACAGTTTTACAAACTTTTTAAACTATGGAATATTTTGGGAAAGACATGTCCTTCTGGGTTATTATTATCATGATATTCTATGACTATCTAGCAAAATTCAATAGTTTCAAAATTTAGATGGTATCTACTTGACACTAATCCCTTTGAACATTTCGCACAAGTTAGTGTTTATTATTGTTCAATCTGAAAGGATCTTATTTCCATTCATGAAGAATATCACGTGATCTGGTATAAGTCTCTTTCAGTCATTGAAACCTATTTTGAGTCGTTGTTTAAATGCTTTAGAAATGTAACATTCGATGTAATCTTCAATGGATCCTCCATAAATGTTATCTTTTTATCATTAGAGTACGATTCCTTTTGTGTGTAAATCGAAGGAAAATATCTAATTTTTTTATGAAGAAGTATAAATAAGCAGAAAAAATAAAAAATAAAATAATAATAGAAAGTAAATAAAAAAATATGCACATTAAATATAATTTTGCCTGAATAACTAACGGTTTTAGTAAGTTTCGTTAACATATGCATTTATATGAAAGTTTGAAGTAAACTTATAACTCTTCTTATTACCTATAAATATCTCAAAATATTACACTCCTTTCCAGTTGTAATGTTACAATTTAACAAAAACTTTATTAACATGTTGGAAGAAAAAAATCATCGTTTTTCTAGTATAACAGACCTCATTCATACAAGAATAAATTTTAAAAATAACATAGCAATAGAGTTTTAGAAATTCTTTAAACTATCAAATATTTTGTTGAAGATACATCCTTCTCGATTATTATTATCATGATACTCTATAATTATCTTGTAAAATTCAATAGTTTCAAACTTTGGAATATATCCACTTGACACTTATCCCTTTCAACATTTCGGATAAGTTAGTATTTATTATTGTTCAATCTGAAAGGATCTTATTTCCATTCATGAAGAATATGATATCATTTGGTAAGATCCTCTTTCTGTCATTGAAATCTGTTTTGAGTCGTTGTTTAAATACTTTAGAAATGTAACATTGGGTGTAATCTTCAACGGATACTTTATAAAGGCCAACTTTGAAGAGTACATTAAAATTTTCAAAACCTTTTTTTCAATTTTGCTTTATTACCTCTCATGTGTGATTCTTTATGAATAAATTATGATAAAATATTTTTTTTAACTTTTCAATGACAAAAATAATCTTTTCAATGGCAAAGTACGTTTACTTTTAAAATATAGAAGTAATCCATCGCTACAAAATTTATGAACATATTTAGTTGAACCTGACGGAAAGCCTTTATTTTCAAAGATTATGACTATCAAGTTTTATTGCGAAATTATAGATGCAACTTGTAAGTTTGGAATTAAAATTAATTGTTTGCACGTTGTTGAAAAAATCGTTAAATGGGTTTAAACATTCAAATTCATAATTAAACAAGTCCATGTCCTTCCATTGCATATTATGTTTTTTTATATAAATTTCTGTTATAGCACATTAATTTGACATCGACTCAGAAATAGTTTATAAAAAACACTGTTGTTTTTATTTACTTATTTATTTATGCTTGCCAGAAAGTGAAAAAAAGTTTTATTAAAAATATAATTTTTTGCTTCTGTTTCTTTCATAAGATAGGGCAACAGTAGACATATTATTTAAACTACCGTTTTACGATTTCTCAGAGTATATCTGTAAATTAGTACATATTAAAATATTAAATGATAAAAAAATATTTGGTTATTAACTGTTGTTTCTTTTGCACTTATAAATCATTTTCTACATGTTAGACATTACAGGATTTCGTTGTAGCACTTTCACAGCCATTTGGCTTTGTTTTGCAAGCGTTTATTGACGCATAATTACAATCACTATCGTTTTAATTCTTGTGTATGAGTTATAGATAATATCTGGGGATATACCACTTATGACGGATTAGTGAAAAAATAATGCAATAATCTCTATCGAAGTACTAAAAATATGATTATAAACCTATTAAAATGTTATACTGTCATCGTAAACACATCTAAAAACGTAATTTTTATAATTCTGTAATACTAGGAAGCCAGTTAAAAATCCATTACAAAATTTTTTACGTCCACTATAAACACAAATAAAAGAACCTGCAAATTTAGTATATTTTTTCTAGGAAACAGGATTTTCTAGAACTTTCTATGTAACGGTAACAGCAAAAATTAATAAAACAAATACGCATTTCCACTGTAAATAATAATAAAAAAACCTGTAAGGTTACTAAGAATTTAGGTGAGGTTACAGATATCTCTAAATTTACATTTATAAAATAACTTTTTTTTTTCTTTACAGTGTTTGAAAATATGGCTGAACTATGAAAACAAAAGTAAATAAGTAAATAAGTATGAATATATTGGTAAAAAATAGAGGTAAACTAGTTTAAAAGAAATGAAATATTATTTTATTCCGATTATAAAACCCTTTACTTAAAATACTAATAAAAATACATATGTTTTTCTATAGAGAAATTACCGTTTGTTTACATTGTTTCTTTTAATCATGTGTTTCATGATTGAATATACCATGAACAAATTTCTAAAAAGAATTGAATTGATTGTTTTTTTTTTTAGAATTTTATCGAATCCTATGTATTGATTGAAACTTGTGTGCTCCTTTCATATGTTAAAGATATCGGTTAAAAGAAACTGCTTCGGTGCACTCTCTATCAATTTTTAAAAAATATGTTTTTGAAAAAAAAATCATATTTTCAAAAGTATTTTTTTTAATTTTCTGAATGAATATTAAAGTAATACAATCAGAAAAAAAATGTTCATGTGTGATGCATTTACCTTTAATGGCTCTTGAGTTATAACAATTTAAATCCGAGAAAAAAAAATCATCAAAAATAGCGACACGAGAAATCATTTTATCACAATTATGAGTTGAAAGCTAGATTTTAAAAATAAACCAAAACGATATAATATATGCAAAACGATATAGTAATATTTCCTTTTCTAATTAAGATTAAAACATGATTTAAACGTCATATTATGTATAAAAGGCATAGAAATATTTGACCCTTAACTGTTGTTAGCGGTCTCAGAGAACGCTGAGTTTTTCATTTTTCACTGATTAATTTGTAAATTTTAGTTTAACTATCGATACTAGTCGAATTCTGTTTCATTTGGAGACTTAATACAATTTCTAGTGACATTTGAATAGATAAATTTTATTAAGAATACTTTTGTATGTGAAGTTTAATACATAAATAGCATTCTGACAGATAATGTAACATTTTATTCATCTTTAGATTAAGCAGTCTGACAGACTGCTCACAGTAGTTGTGTGAAAATGTTTGTCACAGCAGTTAAGGGTTAATACAATAAATATATAAAAATGTGAAGATTTTTGTATCCCGGACCCACTTAAGTTGCGAAAAACTTAAAACAAGCGTATCACACATAAAAATATATGATTTTTTTTAACTCATTGTATGATTATCTATTGAAATTTAATGCATATTTAATTAACAAACTAGCCATTAGAAGCGTATTCCTTTTAAAAGTTTCTACAATGCATTCATCATTGTTTCAATATGAAATCCTCTTTCATTTTATTCGTTAAGAATATGACTTCACTTAAGAAGAGCTATTGAGACTTGGTTTAAGTGCACTTCAAATAAAGTCACTCCATGAATGAATGGAAACCACATACAATTTTCTCGCTGTCACTATGAATCATTGTCACTATGAAGTAATCAAAAACAGCTACAAAAGTTCCCCAAAAATTGATGATGAATAGCGAAATTAAACAAAATAGCACTTAGAGTTTACGAAATAAAATTCTACGCAGAAAAATAACTTAATATATTTATTTTTACTTCCGTATTTTTTTCCTGGAAATTCCGTAAAATATAGTTTTTTTTTTTTTTTTTACAGAAAGATATCAATATCATTTTTATTTTTTCCCCTTTGTTGGTCAGAGTTATAATGAGATTTATATTCCGGCTTATTTAATAAAAAAATCTTCCAAAAAATTAAACAGGTATTTTGATATAAAAGTACGGAACATAGAAAAGCGTAAAACATAGCATTTATGTGTAATTTATTAATAAATTTATTTAAAAAACCTACATATTATAAACAAAACAATCCTTATGACATGTTCCCAATTTTTATAAAATGCATTTTCATGAATGCAATGTTCTAATTTTAAAGAAAAGTAAGCGATGAACAAGGTCTCCAATCTAATTTATTACAGCTACATATAATTCTGATTTGTTTTTTAAAATCATCCTTTATGATCGCCAATATATATATTTAATTCAATTTTTTGTCGGCTACATGTTGAAAATTATAACCATCTCTTCACCGTGTAAAAACAGATATTTAACATGGTTCGGTGATATTAAGTTAAAAAATAATTAATTTTTTCTGGATATTTGGCAATGCGTTGAAATATTTTAAACATACGTTTATGGTTTGCAATGTAATCTATTCCAGTTTTCAAATATATATATTGCAAAAAGAAAAAAATTTTAAATTGATCAATTTTTATAAATGGAATATTAAGTGTTTCCGTATTTAAGACTGTATGTACTCAAAATACCTCATACGAATTTTATCTGGTCAAAAGACAAGCGATATTATCATTTATGCTTAAACAAAATGCATAATATATGGTTTCGTTTGACATTACTATAAAAAACTGAAAGTATCAACTATCCCGAATATAAGTCGCGCTACCAACTCTCATATGTGATATTTCCCTTTTTTGAAAAGTGCAATTTATGAGCCGCCCCCCTCACAATTATTTTTTGACACTTTCAATCCTTCTGTTTTATTTTTTTAAACTATTTAAAAAAATAGTTGTTGTCTTTGGTAGAGAATAAGGAAATCTGAAGTATATCTGATTCTTTTAATTGGTTGAATTCCGCAAATTATTGGTTTTCTAATTGCTTCATATTTAATATCTAAAAAGGAATACTTCTGTTGTCACGATGACAAAAAAAGTAATAAGAACTCTTAAAAAATAATAATTTAAAAACAAATTGAAGAATTTAAAAAAAAACATTTGAAAGCGCATTTTTTTTTCGCTACGCCACGCAACGGTGTAAAAATTTAAAATATGCGATGTTTAGAAGTTTAAAAATTTGCAGTCCCGAAAATTGTAAAACTTAAATTTAATTTAAAATTTGTTTAGGATGTGTCCAGGAATATTAATATTTAGCCCATGTCGTACGTGGTAAACGGAAAAAAAGTGACCGGAAAAAAGTTATTGGAAGAAAAGTGACATAACCTACAAAAGCGGTAAAAAAATTTCACGGAAAAAACTTACCGGAAAAAAATGACAAGGAAAAAAAATTATCGGAAAAAAAGTGACAAGGAATTGATTTTGGGGATTTATTATTGATTTTAGGGATTCATTCGTTAAGTATGAAAGGGGGATCGGGGGGCTCATAATTTAGGTAAATGGGTTTTTCATGCTGAATTAACTGTTTTGGTACAATTTTTGGATATACGGTCATACTGAAAAGACGCTTGCCTGATTAGTTTTGGGAAGGGAAGATTACCCCTCCCCCACCACCCGTCCTTAATTAGATGAATGGGGTTTTATGCAGAATTATCCAACGTATGTCAAATTTACATATTGGTTCTTTTCGATGAGGCTTATATATAGTATAAAACGCCTGAAAATATTTAGGAATTTAATGGTTAAGTATAGAAGGGGAACGGGGGATAACCTTTCTTAAATTAAATTAATGGCTTTTTACTCATAATTATCCGATTTGCTTAGAATTTTGGACATAGGTTCACTATGATAAGACTACTTCTGATTAGTTATGGGTTCTTTTGCTTATTATAAAGGGGGGGACGAGCAATTATCTCCCCCTCAAACTAGTTAAATAGGATTTTATGCAGAATTATCCCATGTATTTCAATTTTAAATATAATTTTTTTCTGATAAGGTGAATTCCTGAATAGTCTTAAGGGTTTAACGGCTAAGTATAAAGGGGGGACGGGGGAAAACCCCTCTTAAATTAAGAAAATGGCTTTTTACGAAGAATTATCCGATTTGCTTCGAATTTGGGACATGGGTTCATTTTGATAATACGTATTTCTGATTAGTTATGGGGTTCTTTTGCTAATTAAAAGGGGGTGCGGGTGATTACTACCCCCGCCTTAAATTAGATAAAAAAAAAATATGCACACTTATCCAATGTATTTCAAATTTTGGATATAGGATCTTTCTCATAAAGTGAATTCCTGAATAGTTTAAAGGGTTTAATGGCTATGTATAGTGGGGACACGGGGGTTAAATCCCCTTAAATTAAATAAATGGCTTTTTACGTAGAATTATCCGATTTGCTTCAAATTTTAGATGTATATACATTATAAGAAGGCGTATCTCTTATTAGTTATGGGATTCTTTTGCTAATTAAATAGGGGAAGCGGACAATTAATCCCCAACTCTTTAAATTAAATAAAATATTTTTTTTCTTTCTTTTTTTTCCTTTTTTTTTCCACATTTATCCAACGTAATTCAAATTTTGGATATAGCTTCTTCCTTATAAAGTGAATCCCTGAATAGTTTTGAGGGTTTAATGGCTATGTATAGAGGGATGAACGGGGGATAACCCACAATTAAGCAGGGATTCGCCTTATCATAATGAACGCACATCCAAAATTTGAATCAAATCAGATAATTCTGCGTAAAAAGCCATTTATTAATTTATGGGGATTATCCTCCGTTCCCCCCACTGTATACCTAGCCATTAAACCCTTAAAATTATTCTGGGAATCACTTTATGAGACAGAACATATATCGAAAATATGAAATATATCGGATAAGTGAGCATAAAAAAAATTATTTAATTTAAGGGGGGGGGGGGGAATAATCACCCACCCCAATTTTTAATTGGCAAAATAACTTCATATGTAATCAGGGATACGCCTTACCATGAGGAATCTATAATCCAAAATTTGAAGCAAATCCGATAATTCTGCGTAAAAAGTAATTTAATTTAAGGTGGTTTACATTCTATTCCCCTCCTATATTTAGATATTAAATCCTTAAAACTATTCAGGGATCCATCTTATCAAAAAGAACCTATATTTAAAATTTGAAATACATGGGATAATTCTGCATAAAAACCTATTAATCTAGTTTAAGGGGGGGGGATAATTGCTCTGCCCCCTTATAATAAACAGCAGAACCCCATAACTAAACAGAGATACGTCTTATCATAATGAACCTATGTTCAACATTCTAAGCAAATCGGATAATTATGCGTAAAAAGCCATTAATTTAATTTAAGAAAGGTTATCCCCCGTTTCCCCTCTATACTTAACCATTAAATTCCTAAATCTCCTCAGGCATTTATATTATATGTAAGCCTTTTCGAAAAGAGCCTATATGCAAATTTGACACACGTCAGATAATTCTGCATAAAAACCCATTCATCTAATTGGGGACGGATGGGGAGGGGGGGGTAATCGTTCCTCCCGAAAACTAATCAGGAAAGCGTCTCTTCAGTATGAACGTATATCCAAAAATTGAACCAAAACTTTTAATTCAGCATGAAAAACCCATTTACCTAAATTATGAGCCCCCCCCCCCCGATCCCCCTCTCATACTTAACCGATGAATCCCCAAAATCAATAATAAATCCCCAAAATCAATTCCTTTTCACTTTTTTTCCGGTAACTTTTTTTCCCTGTCACTTTATTTCTGGTAACGTATTTTCCGTGTCACTTTTTTTCCGCTTTTGTAGTTTATGTCACTTTTTTCCGATAACTTTTTTCCGGTCACTTTTTTTCCTAGATTCGTCGTACGTAATATGATGCATTTAGAAGTCTTATTAAAACTAAAATTGTATATCTATAAACTCTTGTTATTTTATCATGCAATGAATATCAATATTTAATGCATGGCGCACGTAATATATGACTCGTTATGATCATCATAAAAATCATGTTTATTATTAATTTAAATATAGAATTTATTTATAAGTCTTTAAAATTGTATTCTTTGAAATTTTCAGTTTACAAATAATCCTTGTAATTTGTTAAATTACATTTTTTTTAGTTTCTGTATTTACACCGGAAAAGAAAATAATCTGTCGATTTTAAGAAGCGGGATTTCCTGTTTAATTTTTTAGAAAAAAAATCTTCAGTCTGAATTCGAAATGTCGGATCATCAATATACAAAGATTATTTGAAATCAATTATGAATCCAGAAATACAGCAGTTCCGTACTTCTATCATTGAATTGACGAAGGTTTAGGTAGAATTTATTTATAAGTCTTTAAAATTTTAATATTTGAAAATATAATTTTCCAAATTGTCGTTGTAATTTGTTAAATTACATTTTTTTTATTTTTATTTCTTTCTTTTCAGGAAATTTATTAAGTTTTTTTCAATATTTTCTAAACGAATTCCTCAAATTATTTTTATCTAATATCCTTCAATTTATTGTTATCTAATCTCTTTACATATCGTTGTATCATAATGGCATATTTCGCTACACGCGCTACCAGACCTTTAGAAAGAATGTTCCTTTTGAATGTCTAGAACTGCGTACAATGAAGTTTACATTTCTGATAAAATGACAAAATGAGTTCTTTTTCGGTGACTAGTATTAATGTTTTCCTTAATTTTTGTGCACCAAGATTTAATATATATTGAGTTTAAGTTTTATAATGTTTGTTCACTGGTGGACAAATCTTAAGGACCAGTCGCAAATGCCAATTGCCAAGCGTTTTTCAAGCGATAATTTTCACGCGAATGCTCAAGAAGAAGTAAGTAATATATTTCGAATAATTACTGTTCTTGCAGAACAGCTTGTCCTTATAACATCTTATTCAGGTATAACAAATAATCATCACAGTCACATCAATGTCAAATTAAAGTCACATAGTGAATTTCTGTCACATTACTTTGTAAAATAATGGCAGCGATCCTACTATGAAGTAACCATTTTGAAAAATGGTGAAAGGTCACCATGTGACTTTAATGTAAAATTATTTGATGATTTATCATAATGCAACGTTCACAATGACTTTGAAATTGAGCCTCCAGATGAGAGTTACACGAGAGCTTCAATGAAACGACATTGTAAAGTCACCTGGTGACTCATCACAAAGCAGCAATGACAGTGATCTCTGTCAGTCGAGTCACATATAGCAGTCATTTGAGACTGATAAAGAGACGTATCAAGTTTCTTATTTTTCGTTTCGCCGTAGTGGCGATGACACTTGTGACAATCTGCGACCTAAATGAGGTGTTAAATGAACTATCTGTTCTGAAAGGATAGTAATTATTCAAATTATATTACTTTCATTTGATTATTCACATGAACATTATCGCTTCAAAATCGCTTAAAAATTGGCATTTTGTGACTGGTCCTTAAGTTTAGTTCACAAGAGTATACTTTTTATCTAATTTAAATGCTTTATATAAATTTGTTTCATCGATTTATTATTTTTATTAATAGAAACTAACTGGGCTTTTATGGAAGGAAATTTCAAAACCAAAAAAATTTAAATGCTATGATTTTATGTTGGAAAATTAAATTTTAAATTCGTGAAATTTTATAAATTCCAAATATACCATTCCTCCAACCTCCCAGTTTTACTTACCTTTTCCAAACGCTCCAACAAAAAGCCCAATTTACTAGAATTTCCTGTGCGCAAAATAAGCACTGACTTTAGATACATTACGATACCTGATTTTAGAAGTTATGCAGTTTACTATACACAAAATATAAAAAAATACAAAAATATATTATTTATTGAAAAATTCAAAAGTTCCTCAAAAAATGTTTTCTTTTTAGTTCAGTTTAAGAAAAAAATATTAAAAGTATAAGGGATATTTTCATCAATAGATTTTATAATATTAACATTTAATCTTTGGTTGTAAAAAACATTTTTTAGTTCATCACTTTATTTTAAAATGATGTTATAAACTCTCCATTTCCTTTCTCTAAAATGTTATCAAGCATTTGATCGCGATATCTATTTGAAATGTGTATTATTTACTTATATTACACAATGTTTCTATTGAGTAGATATCAAACGTTGATCTATATGGTAAAAGGAAATTAGTTTCTAATCGGGGAAGCACAGGGAAATTATGTTTAACTGTATCTATAGCATTCGTCACTGCGACGGCTGATTTAATCTCTAGTATCTTCAAAATAATAGAAACCACTCAAATTGTTTACTTTCATATATTTAAGCATCCATATACATTTTTAGCCCCTTTTAATATCTATATATGTGATACTTTATTTTGGACAAAGCTGTAAAATAGAATTTGTTAAAAATCTGTAAAATTATTTTATGCATATAAACGCAGGAGATAAATTTTAGATAATAAATTATTTCTAAATTTGTAACAGATATTTAATAGTTAATGTCGAATTGTACTACAAAAATTACAGTTTTTATCAAAAGTTAAGCAAACATAAAATTTAAACTATGAAGCTTTCATTTCTTAATAAAATAAAGAATAATTATAACTAACGCGTCCGCTGTTGTAACGTATTATGTATTGAAAGGTTCTATTTTTTCGGTGTATCCTGAAAATACTGTTATAAAAAGAAACATGATATTCTTAAAATATAATGGATATAGCGAGTAAAGTTAAAGCAAATCTGTTTCAAACATTGTTATTATGTTTAATGAGAAAATTTCTATCAACCTAAATATGAATGAGAGTAATAAAATAAAAATATAAGTGGATATTTTTCTGTCTACTAAGAAACTGTGAACTAAAAGCTGCTAACTGTAGAATCCCGTACTTGAACTTGAATGGGCAGTGCTTTGAGGCCTATAGCTATAACGGCTGTCGTCTCGATTGATCCAGAATACACAGAAACAAATACAGAACACTTTATTATTACAGAAAACCCATTACATACATTTATTACACATCAAAGGGACAACACAGACACCCATGCCTCTAGCCGGACTCGAACCGGGAACCAGCGGTGTGGGAGCAGCTGCCGCTACCAACCACGCCTCTGGGTCGGCCGTAGAATCCCGTAAGCATATATTTTAAACTTACAAAACAAATACAAAAATACTTTGCGACGATATTGTTTATGAAGAATAACTTCCAGAAGCGCGTTGCAGTATTCGTTTTGAAAAGTAGCCGTTTTTTTACATCACTTGGTGTGTATGCATTATACATATTCTATACAGTGCTCCACAAAATTTCTCAATTACATGTCCATTTATTAACAGAAACTGCTGAATATGAATTTTAAACTGTGCTCTACATTTCAATAAATTAAATTTCATCAGACTATATAATGTACACCAATTTATCCATTTCGTACAGTGCTATGCAAATAAATTCTGATATTATGCCAAAAATTAAATATAATTGATGAAATTGGGTTTTCTTGAATTTAATTTAGAAATACATTATATGGCCAAAGATGACCGCCCGGTTTCGATTTTAGTAATATTGTTAAATATCTAGATAAATACATGAGGAATTACCTTGAAACTCTAAGTGTGTAAACATAATAGAACAGGTCATACATTTCCATGACGAACATTCCCCGAAACTCCATAGGGGACCGTCAGCAAATTGAAAAAGAACGAATAGCTTTTGGATAACCCTGTTAAAACTAATGTAGCAAAAGCGTTCAAACTGTTGATTATGATTAAGTGATTTATTTGAATAAACTGCGTGCGTTTATATTCGGAGTATATTCGAGTATTTAATTCATGTATACTTGTAGAGAAATTAAAGTTTTTTCTAAAAACAGTTCTAATTTTTTTGCTTATAAATTGCAAAGTTCTTGATATAAAATAAATTTCTTTTCCGAAAATTTGACGAACAACATTGTACATGTAAAATATTAAAATTTGTATCATTGTAATCATTGTAAAATATTAAAATTTGTATTAAAAATGGGTAGTCTTTTAAAATAATTTTTTATTGTGCATGCGTGAGCTATAAAGTTTCATTTTCATATTAAGTTAGCCAATTATATAGAGCAACATTTGTAAAAGTCTCAAAATAAGAGCTTCAAAATTCTAAGAGTGATCATCGAAAAAAAAGCTCAAATTCCATTGTTCCCAAACTGAAAAACAGGACGAAGGGTTGTATGCAAATGTAGTATTACGTTCCATATTGTGTATTCTACATTGACACTAATCACTTTATAAAAGGATATAGCCCCTCATCTTTTCGCTTCCTTTTGGAAATAACGGATTTTTTGCTTATTTTATCAAATATTACTTTACGAATTTCCAAGCTATGTTTTTGAGACTTTCACAAAAGTTTCTCTATACATTTAGCTAACAGAATATGCAAATGAAATTTTCTTAGCGTGTACGCATGCGCAAAAAAAAAATATTTAGTAAAGCTGCTCATTTTCATACATTTTTTATTATTTTTTATTTCTGATTACAAGGTATTGTGTATAATGTTGTTTGTCATATTTTCCTGAAAAACATTACTTTAAAAGAAATCAGCAAATTACAAGCAAAAAAACTTGGTAAATTTGGGTCTGATTTGTAAAAATCTTCGAGTATGCATGCTGTCCGCATAAAACTGAACGCAATTAATTACAATAAGCCACTTAATCATAATCTACAGTTTAAACGGTTTTGTTACATTACATTTGACTGGGTTATCCAAAATATATTCGTTCTTTTACAATTTGTTGACGGTCCCCTATAGAATTTCGGGAAAAAATCTTCACGAAAGTATATTACTTGTACTATTGTGTTTACATACTTAAAATTTCAGGATAAGTCCTTATGTATTTTTCTAGATATTTAACAAAACGTCTATAATCGCAAGTGGCCGGTCACCTTTCGCCACATAGTGTATTTTGCTTTAATAGACCGTAAATTTTTATTACAATACTTTGAATGTGTTGGAAAGTGTTTCATAAATTATGCTTTAAATAATATTTTTCGTTCTTGTTTCATGATTAACATATGACATTACGTAACATAATTATACGTTGATAATTATTAAGATTATAGCTATGTTTTCTAGATGCATTCACAAAAGTTCGCTACAAATCGTAGTAACACAAAAATTATATACGCGTCTAGTATCTCAATGGTAAACTTGCAACTAATACTTCAACAATTATTTGAATACAACAAACTTTCCACTCCAAAATAACAGAGTTAATATCACGCAACCAAACGTAAATCAGACGCTTTGTTTACATTAAACACAATTAACATTGAGTGACGTCATTCAGAAAGGGATTCGCTGAGGCTTTGAATTAAGTTAATTTGAAATTTGTAGTATTGAAATTTCAAATATCCACAATAAGAACTTTTTAATATGTTAAGGCAGCACATTAAATTTGTCTAAAGTTGAGACTTGAAACTGTGATGTTGTGCTATTTAAATGAAAAATACTTTAGTTAAAACCGTTTTTAGCACTTTCCAGCAAAGTTGAAATGTTCTTATGCATTCGGATTGTCTGGCCGTCTGTCCTTTTGACCATCTGTCCGCGCTCTAGCTCACGTAAATATACTCGGATTGCCATGAAATTTTAGGACGTTACTGACGTTTACCCTAGCACGAACCCTATTGAAAGTTTCTACCAAGATTATTTTATTTACAGGGAGAGTCAAAAGTTTTCCATTACATTACAGACTATGGGGAAAATCGTTTCAAAGACTTTTAATGATGTTATACGCTGTCAAACATATTAAAATTTATATGCATTTACGAGGGGCATTAAAATATGCATTCTATAAAATATGAGGTGAATATACAGCTATTATTCATTTACAGGGCCATACAAAAGAATTCCATTTATATTGGTCAAAGGGGAATTGTGTGTGACATATTTTAAATATGTTAAATAGTTTCATGTATAATAAAATTGATGTATGTCACTGAGGCTTAGTATGAATTATACGATACTACCTTGCCTTATATGAAGTACATAGTATTTACAGGGACACACAAAAGTTTTCAAACAGTATATTCTTTCCGAAGTACTCTATATGTATCCGATGACGGCTGATGGATGGATGAAATCTATTTTAGTAATGATATGCTAGTTTAAGTTTCACTAAATTTATGCACATTATATGGCGTGAATAAATGCTGTAGTTAATATACAGGGCTACCCAAAACAGCTCGCTAACATTACTGAATATGATCGTAAATTACTTAAAGGTGGTTCTTAAAAAATTTTGCATTTTCACACTGAACTGCAATCAATTTGCTAAGAAGTGTTTGCAGAATATAAATAAAATGATATACAGGGCCATGCAAAGAATTGGGTACATGGACGTCTGTGAATGATAATTTATGAAAACGTGATTTCGGTTGTTTTAAGAGTATTTTAGCTTAAAATAAATTTTAGATTAATACTGATGTGTAATAAAGTTACAAGATAAACTACAAGGCTGAAAAAAATATTCAAGTATGTTTCCATCTATTAGTATATATTGCTGAAAGAATAATTTAAAGCTACTAGGCATTTTCTTGCTAAACTAAATTTTCCCGTTATATAGTATGTATATCAACTGACCGATAACAGGGCTGTTCAAAAGTATTGGAATAAATATTTGGCTATATTTGGCTTTATACCATTATTTCTCTAAATAACGATGTTTTGTTAAAGATTTCATGAATTATTGGAAAGTGCTTCATAATCTATGCTTAACGCATGATTTTTCTTACTTGTTTGTAATAGAGAGAGCTATTGCAGAAGAAATTTGAGTTCTATTACAAGTTAATTTTAATAATTTATTTTTATTTTTTTATATAACTAATGTGATATTACAGAAATCTGTTACTTTGTATGCACCAAAGTAAACTTGTTTTGGAATGCATATTTCACAAATAAAATAAATAAATAAAATATAATTAATTTTCAGAATTTTTTTTAAATTATACAAAAAAAAATACATCTCACTAAGCATCTAATATTATCATGCCGTTATGTTCCTGTAAGCTTGAAATACTATATATAAACATATACACATTCTTTTGTTACATGTTGAATTATTGCTACGATATTTATTGCATCATAAGATATTTTTTAGAATACTACTACTTATTAAATTTAGACAGTTATTAGTATGTTCTGTAAATGAGTAAATGAAAGTGAAAAATTATTTCAAATTCTCTATATAAGAGTATAACATGTGGACATCGAAATCTCTTCTCAAATCAAAGTACTATTGAAGCTAATTTGAACATATTATATTGTATTTTTGAGCATTTAAAAAGTTTTCAGTTTGTGGAAATAAATATATATGTAAAACGGTACATTCTAAAAGAATTCTGAAACTTTATTATTAATTATGAAACAATAATGCTAATATTCACTACACTGTTAAAATTCTTGCAGCATTTTGTCTAGTCATTTCACCGTTTTCTGAAAAACCAGTAACATAACCGTAATTTAACTCTCTTCTGACCATAAAATTGGTAATAATATGTTCAGAATAGCGTAAAAATACGGTTGTTTTACTTTTTTGGTAGAATTAGGTCATATGACTGGACAAAATGCTGCAGATTTTTAACAGTGTATACTTCTAAATTCAAAAGTAACGAGTGGAATCCCGTCGAATTCGACGAATGAAATGTTTAAAAGACCCCATCGATTTGGTTTAAAAAAAGCAAAAGTAATTACATTATTGAATCAATATATAATAAATATATTTTCAAACTTAATGTCAAGTTTGCCAGTTACAATTTTGCATGCAAATATTCACCCATCTTCAGTTAAAATTGTAATCTGAGTGCCGGCGAAATCCAGAAATTTTATTTTATATGCACTCACAGAAAAATAGTTTTAGAATAAAAGAAAAAAAAACTAATTTAATTTTTACTATGACATTATTTTCACTAACTGAAGTCATCTGAAAGTAAAATCTCAATTTCAGTGCCCATAATGAAAAGAAATATAAATATTTTAAATAGTGACGTTATTTTCTCTTCAAATGTTTTTTAAAAGTTACTGTTATTAGTAATATGAAAAAGACATCCGTAATAATATTGTAATTCCCATTTATCTGGTTGCTGAATGACATCATTTTCCTCATTTGAAATGTTTCTTATTTTGCTTTAAACATTAATTTTTATCATAAATTATTTTCTGTTATTTTATTTACATTATTAATATTATTTCTCTGTAAATATATATATATTTTTTTACCTCAATTAGTGCATAATTATACGCAGTCATTTTATTGTGGTTAAATTTTACGAAAACAATTAACTTTTTTCTTTTAAATGCGAGGACATTTTCATTGATGAAATAAAGCTTCTGACTGGTGGAAAGTGATAATGGAAAATAAATTTTCATTATCGAGAGAAAAGCTAAACTGAGTTGCCACCATTTTGAAGAAATATCGTAAAAAGCATTTAAAATTAAAAATAAAATATAAAAATGGAAATAAATTAAAAATAGCTAAAATGGGCACAACTACAAATAAATAGCTTTAAAAAAATAATTATAATAATAATAATAATTATCAAAATCGGTTGAGTAGAAAATTCAAGACTGATGACTAAAAAACAGCAAGGTCTTTTAAATATATTGATATTTGTACAGTTATTTAGTTACAGAAAAATTATCACACTAAAATAGCCATATAAATGTTATGTTGTCATAAACAATTATTCGTGAAGTTATACAAATAAAGAGTAACTACTTTGACGTACGTTGTTTACAAAACCATATCCAAATGCCTTTTATCATTAAGATAATCATTTCAAATATACATAGTAGGAAATTTTAAGTTTGATCACCGACACATATTTAAATAATTATGCACATTTCTAATTTAGAAAAGTAAATTTTACTCATTTTTTACGACAGTTATAATAATGTACCATTATAATATTCTAACCATACAAATAAAAATCCTAACTTTCTCTTTACAATAAAATATTTATTTAGAATAATATAAATCATAGGTATCTGTTTAATGCATTATATTTATGTTATTAAAAGGAAAAATATATCTTCTAAAAGTTTTCAGAAATTGATTGAAAAAATCCCGAAAAAATATAATTTTTTTTCACGTGATATTTCAGTAATTATTTCAAAAGTTACTAGATGGTACGCGTCAAGATTTGACGATAAATATGTTAAAAGATTAATTAGAATAATGTTTGCTTTTCTTAATTAGTTACCTGTAAATATTGTTTCAAAAACTTGATTTATTTCTATGTTATCTATGTGATTCCAACAGATTAAAAGCGTTTCATGGCTCTGTCAGTGTAACCTACTCAAGTAATAATCTGAAAGAATTTTAAACCGATTTTTTAGAATTTTAACAGCGTTTGCTTTTTAGCTGAAGGATAACTAAAATTAATTGAAAGTATATTTATTTTGGTGAATTTTCTCAATGTTTTGAAAAAATAACAATGTTTAGTATTTTCTATTTTTTAAAATTATGTTGAAAAAAAAATTATTAATTTTATTTTTATCGGTTTTTAAATCCCTAAACTTAAAATTTCATGCTACCAAGTATTTATAATGTATTTGAATTATTTGAAATTTTCATAACGTTTTCATACATTATTTAATTATTAAACCATGAATATCACAAAGCAGTTCAATTATAATTCTTACATGACTATTTTCTTTCTATTTTATTTTTCCCCGGAAAATAATTAATACTTTTTCTTATATGTACAAAAGCATATATCTTATTTGTAATGTTCATACGTAATATAATAAAAATTGTAGATTAGTTTATTATATTTAAAAGATAATTAAATTAAAAATACTTTAGCTTAAATATTTTAAGTTAAAATTGTTAAACTATTTCTAAAATATTTTACCATATTTCACAGTTTTAACGATTCAGACATTACTTCAAAACGGCACTCGGGAATTTAATTAAAAATCATTTAATATATGGTCTAAATGATGTATAACATTTATTTCTTTATATAATTCACGTATATTACAGTTTACAAATGGATTACTTTTCTAAGCTTCCACGCACATGACAGGAAAAGGGAAAATTTCTGATACTACCTACCGACAAAATAATGTTTAAGTATTTACATTATTTAGAAAATTAAAATACATTAAAATATATATATATATATATTGCTGATGTTAAATTAAATTTTACGATTTTTTACAACTTTTATTTGTGTGTGCTGTACTTATTGTTGTTTATTTATTTATTTATTTTTTAAAAAGGCGATTTGTAAAGATTTTAAATAATTTTATTCTTACAAATATATCTCTAAAGCCTTGAACTGAAAATTGGCTGTTTATATCTAATAATTACTATGTTTTAATTACTTGAAATATTTTAAAAATAAAATTGTTACTTAAAAAAACATTCTTGAGTATTAAATTTTATTTAATTATAAAGCATCAAAATAATAATAATAACAAAAGAAAAAAATCATGTAACTTTCCCTCTAGTAAAATGTATCATTATTCAAATCATTTTGGCGAGCATTGGGATCAAACCCTAGTCCTCTACAAAAGCTCAGAGCTTTAAACTCGTGCATTAAACCACTGAACTAACCAGACTTGCTTTGACTTTCCTCTAACTGGAAGGGCTAATAAATTCAACTTCACGCGCAAATGCTTGAATTTGCTCATGCTTAAAGAATCAGCCTACTGTTTTAATATATATGATTTGACTATAACCAAATTTCGATTCCGAAAAAAAAAAAAAAAAAAAACGCTAAATGTTATGCGACTTACACTAAATCAGCATTTTTCTTTAATCCCATTTAAGACAAATAAGTTTAATAGAAATTATCTACAGGAAGATTTCAAAGTGATTTTAAATCAGCATTGTTTTGAAGTGTGTAGATTATAACAGTATACTTTAAATGCAAATTGCTGTTAAATTATTCATTTCAAACATACTGAATGCAACCAGAAACATTTCAAAAGAGATATATTGCTCACTTGCAAAAAAAGTGACACAAATCGCAAAATTTCATTTTGCGTTTTATTCCACTAATAGGCTTGTCATAAGTTGAACTTGCTACACAAACAGTTTCATAAGTGTATCTATGCGGAAATATAACTTTCTTTCACTATATGTCTTTTTATGACCACAGAAGGGGGGTGGATTATGTGGGGAGGTAAAATTACCCAATCCTCTAATCCTCATAATAAATCTTCATTTTTAAGCATTTTATGTTTTTATGCACGTCTTCATTCCTGCATGCTGAGCTCAGTGCTATAATTTCAAACTTGAAAATTTTCTTTTGCCTCGCCTGTGAAATAAAATTTTGTAGAAATGTTTCACATTTATTTTGGGAGAGCGATATCATCTTCTGTCATAGAGTAAGATGGAGTAACTAGCCTTAAATTATTACTACCATTTTATAATATCCACAGGATATAAATATTTGATTTTCTTTTCTATCGAAAATTACTGCTAAGAAATTATTGATTCACGGGAAAATAATTTTAATTATTATTTTTTACTTAAAAAAGAAGATTATTTTATACTTTGTAAATCTGTAGTAAAAGAATGTAATTTTAAGTGAACAAACTTGTCAATAAAACCCGTCGAGTTTCGACGAAAGAAAATGTTTAAGATGGAACTGTTTCAATGGTTTGGTTTACTTTGGTTTGGTTTATTTTTGTCGTCTGATTATCTGCGCTAGGGATATAGGACCGGGGGCAGTGCCCTTCGTGGGGGTCTTTCTAAGGGAACCTAACCCGTATTTACGCAAGGTTCGAAGAAAACCACGAAAACTCCGAACGGTTAGGCCGACAGCCGCGATTGGATTCGAACCCAGCACTTGCCGTCTACCAGTCGAGAGGTCTGTACCTCTCGGCCACTGGTGGGGCCAACCGTTTCAATGATTTATAATAAACCCACAAATATAGTTACAATAAAAAATTAACTTTATTTTACACTTTGCTAATTTTTAATTAAATATTTTTTACTAATTAATAAGTTTAAGTCTTAAATAAATAATATTTGACCTAAAGTAAACATAATATTTCTATAAAACTCGGTTATAGAAATTGTTAAAATTTAAATATAATCATACATGTAAGCATTAAAAAAATAAACGATCTCTTATTATGCTAGAGTTATCCATTAAGGCTCTATCAATTTAAGACTGGTATTCCAAAATGCAAAAAAGCAAAATTTATTCGACTTTGACACAATCATAAAAAGTCTTCCCGTGAATTTTAAATCCGACATCATTTTCAGAAAAAAAAAAAAAAAAAAAAAAAAAAAAGTTATTTTATTTTGGTTTTCTTGAAATCCTTTTAATTCAAAGCGAATTCTGGATGCTACTAGCTGTAACAGATACTAAACTGTATTATTTTAAATATAAATGAACTTTTGTAAATGAAACTAAAATTCGACAGATTTTATAACAGGCGACAATATTCTTGACACAGCATTTACTTTAATTAAAAAAAATCACTAATTAGAAGATTACAACATAAAGTAAAAGTAATTTCCTTTTGCTTTTTTCCTGCTGCAGTAAATTCCTGCTGCTTTTTTTCCTTTTGCTTTTAATATAATTGGAATACTTATGTTGCTACAATTAGAAAAACGACATTAAAAACTACAAAAAATTACTATTTCAAAAATAAATTAAGGTACAGTTTTCAAATAAATTGCATTTTAAAGTAATTTTTTTCCCTACACGATGGTGTAAAAATTCAAAATGTGCGATGTTTAGAAGATTTAAAATTTGCAGTAGCAAAAATGCAAAACCGAAATTACATTAAATAAACATTACATTAATTAATTTAGATTAATTTAATTAATTTAATTACATTAATTAATTTGAAGTGTTGCCATTCGCAAAAGGACTTATTCATTACGCACAGATAATTTTTGGCTTTTATAGTATAGATATAAGATAAAAAGCTTCTGTAAGATTTTATACACTTTTTAAATCATTTAGTGTTTTAAAATATTTATAAATGTTTTAAAAATATGTATAAAAACTATTTTTTATGTAATTCAAATAAGTATAAAAATAAGCTATAATTTCAACATATGTTCATTTTTACACAACTAACTGAGAAACAATAATTCTCTGCGCGAAAAATTCCAACATTTGTAATTTTGAGATACATATTTCGATAATTATTTGCCTACAACAAACATTTCATTGCATAATAACCGGATAAATGTCACGCAACTAAACTTAAATCAGTCTCTTCGCTCACGTCTAAGACAATTAATTTTGAGTGAAGTCATACAGATGGAAATTCACTGATGCTTTAAATGAACTTTGCTAAGAAGTGTGTAGCTTTCGTTTAATAGATACTTGAAATGTAAATTGTTCTTAAGATGTTCATTTGATATATCGACTACACAAACAATTAACTAACTATTTGAATTCAAACATATTTAATCTGCTATACATTACAGAGAGTAAGATTATAATATTTACATAAAACAAAAATTCTGTAAAATATACAAAAATAGGCATTTAGAAAAAAAAATTAACGGTTATATGAAGTTTCTGGAAAACTTTGCTTTGAAGTGAGCAAATAATAAAAGTATACTTCAGGCAGCACACTTAGTGCAGCCAGAGACTAGTGCTCGCGATAGGATACGTATAGCAGCTATAAGTTTAAACGCTATACGCATATCCGTATAATACGATTTTCTGCTATACGGATGCCTTAAAATATGCGTTTAAACGCATCCGGATACGTATAAGGCGTATCAGTTAAACGTATATTCTAGAATACGTATATTTAATGTATACAAATATTCCACGTATCGTATCTAATTTAAATATTGGACTTCATCAGTCTTATGTCACTGAATGAAGAATAATTTGGAAATCGGTTGATTTACGACAGGAATCCGTATAGCATGTCTATATATACAAGATCAAGCAATGAAAAGCGTATATTTTTTAAAACAGTTTGCAAAAATATCAGACTCCTGATTGGCCACTCTCGTTTCACTAACAGTGAAATATCTATTTTCAAAATAGCGAGTTATGACCGTGAATTGCAAAAGTATTTTGCAGCATTGTACTTTGAGTTTATTTACATTTTTTTTGTTCATCTCATGGTAATGAGCTCAGATACCCCGATATTTTACATTTTGTGTAGGTAATGTATACAAATTGTATCCATTGTAAATAACCAGCAAAATTAAACACTTTTTGAGGAAAAAATGAGAGTATAATTATTTCAGATTTATTGTGAATTCTTGTTGAATTTAGCTTTTTCTTTTTAATTATTTAAAATTTCTTTATTCACTTATTGTTTTACACTCAAGATTGCACCCGAGCGTAAATGCTGTTCTTTCCATGGAGGTAATATTTTCTAACTCTGTTAATGTATAAGGAAATTTCATTTTTTTTTAAATCTTGACATTCTCACCAAAACATATATAGAATCACTTCATATCAAGCATTAACTGAATCTGTAGATTGATAAAAATCCGTGCATTGATTCTAGAGTTAGATCTATTGCAGAAATCGTAAATAAAATACAGCAAAGTAGAGCCACCTCTTGAACGATTTACATACAAAACTAGTCAGCAACAATTTCTACCAGGGACTACCTGAATATATAGGGGAGACTGGGATGCATGTGAACAGTTCATATAAACATAGCTTTTTGTCATAACTGGGTTAATTTCTATAAGCAAAACTACTTTATATAGTAAACAGAACTTTTTTTTACGCATGGTATTTCTTTTAAATTAACTTTACAGTTCTTCTTACTTTCCTTAATAGTTTATTGAATTAAAAAATAAGTTCATATGTGCCTTAACGAAAGAGGAGCTGTAAACACACAAGGGAAACATGTGAACACAAGGGAAAAATGATTGACATGTTTTTATTATCTTTTTCATATGTTACCTTAATCATTAGTTGTACTATCTATTAAATTCACCATAAAGAAAATATATGTATATCTATTTAGTTTCTGAGTGATATGTTTAAGCAAAATATTATAAAATAAAAATAAGTAGATTTGGGGGGGGGGCTTAGATAAATGATAAAATATTGTTGCAGTATAACAAAAAAAAATAAAGAAGTAAAGTTGAGAAAATAATTAAAGAGTTTAAATTTTGCTTAGGGCTTTTTGTTTGAGGGAGATTTTAGGGAGGGGGCATTTGGATAATATTTATAGGAAAACTACCAAAAGGCGAAAGATTCTCATTCCTATATTTCCCTTATTTGCCTGTAAATTAAGGATAAAAAAATGTTTTACATTTATAAGCTTCCTCCAAATTTAATTTCTTTTGCTTTTAAAAGAAAGGGGCGAGTCAGTAATAGAGATTTCACGGTAGTTATAAGTTTAAAAATGTTATTTTCTTAATATATATATCTATTTTCAAAACACCAGATAAAATAGCTGTTTTAGAAATGGAAGTAAACTAATACTACAAGTTTGCAACAAATGAAACAGAAAAACTTGCAAAGTTGTTAAACGTAATATTTTTTGCATTAATGATGCATAAAAATAGTATTGAAAACCGTTAAATAAAATAATGTATAGCATTTATTGCAATTGAGAAAACATGAAATTTATTTAAATTACAATTGAGCGTAAAGAGCTTGTTGCTTTTTATGTATTTGCTGACAGTTGTGTTTGTAGAAGTTTCTATTACACAAAATCAACTTTATATGATAGAAATATCTTCTATTTCTATAAAAATATCGATAATGGAGCTGACATTATTTTCACGAAGTTAAGTAAAAGGAATAGAGTCACTGATTGATTATTGGGCAATTTAATGACGTATTCAGTTCTCCCCCAACTAGACTTTTCATAAGTGTCCCACATTTCCACAAGAGTTAAAATGACAAATCATTAGCATTTCTCAATTTAAAAATTAAAATATCATAAATATTTATTAATATCATAGTATATGTTAAATAAAGAAAAAAAGAATGAATAAATAAAATTATTCTTTTATCAAGCTGGAGATTTCACTTTTGAGTACAGTAAGCAGTATTTTGGCTCCTGGGAACAAACAAAATGTCGAAGAGTTTCAAAAAAATTTTCCATATGTCTATAGGTGCTCCCATCTTTGGTAATTTTTGAAATAAAAAAAACATATAATAACTAGTGGAAAATGAAAATGTTCTCATATGCCCCATTTTCACATGTGCCCCAGTCTACCCCATATATGTTACTTAATTCTGTGTATTAGGTCTTGAGATAGAGAACCCACAAAATCCATGTCACATACAGACAGACAAAGTCACAGACTCATAAACTGACAGGCAGATATTTTGAAAAAACATGTTTTTCAGACTCTCTTACCCTTAAAACGTATAAACCCGTCGAAAGCATTCCCAAATCCAATACGTTCTTCTTCTAAAGATACAAGAAAATATAAAAAACTAAGTACTGCCTCGCAGATTTTTCAAAGATTGGTTTTATTCTACCCACAACTAATGAAAGACATTTTCTGATAAATAACTTAGTTTTTTGGGATAAAAAACCAAAATCTAAACTGAGGAAGTATTGAGATTTTTTTAAGTACCTGCATAACAAATAGTAGTTAAGTAAACACATCGTAGTTATTTGAACAAAGAATTGCGATGGGGATATTCTACCAAATATTTCTCAATGTATCAAATCCGCAAAAAAATATTGAAACATCAAATTTCATACATTGAATGAAAAACGTTTGAACGTTTATACGTTTAACCGCTTGGGTAAAATCTGTATATACGATGTACCGTACATGCTGTTTCGTGTAATACGTATAACTGCCGGTGCCGAATTATACGTATAGCAAATACGTATTTCGTATAATACGTAATATACGTATACTCGTATAAACGTATATTCGAAGGCTCTACCAGAGACACTTTAAAAGAAACATATTATCATCTTACTTAGAGATCTGCTACTTTAAATTATTACTATGGTTTTATAATATCTACACACTGTATAAATATTTAATATATATATATATATTATGGAAAATTATTGATACAAAATTATTGGATCACGAGAAGATCATCTTAATTTTTATTTTTTACATAAAAGATTATTTTATCCTTTGTAAAACTGTCGTCAAAAACCAAATTTTGACGAATATAAGTTAAAAAGCTCCTTTAAGCTTTTAAGCAGATTATCAATCATTTAATACTGTATAATATTAATAAATGCTGGAAAATAATATATTCAAAATCTTTTTCTATGTAATTTAAATTATTATAAAAATAAACTATAATTTTACATGCGTTTACATATGTTTAACAGTACTAAACAAAGATTCTTAGTATGATAAATCCCTACATTTGTGCTCTTGAAATAAATATTTCGACAATTATTTGCCTATAACAAACATTTCATTCCATAATAACCAGATAAATGTCACGCAGCGAAACTTAAATCAGTCTTTTCGTTCAGGTCTAAGACATTTAATCTTGAGTGAAGTCATACGCATGGAGATTCACTGAGGCTTTAAATGAACTTTGCTTTGAAGTGTGTAGCTTACAAAGAGATACTTCAAATGTAAATTGTTCTTAAGATGTTCATTTCATGTATCAACTACACAAACAATTAACTATTTGAAGCCAAACATATTTAATCTGCTATATATTACTGAGAGTATGGTTATAATATTTAAATAAAACAAAAATTCTGTAAAATGCGCAAAAATAGGCATTTTTTTATTTTTTATTTTTTTTATTTTAAAAATATGTATCACTAAAGTGGTTACATGAAGTTTTTGGAAAACTTTGCTTTAAATTGTGCAGTTCATAAAAGTATACTTCAAATGCAAATTGCTGTTAAATTGTTCATTTCAAACACACTTAATGCAGCCAGATATACTATAAAAAAGAAACATATTATCATCTGTAAGAGATCTGCTACTTTAAATTATTACTATGGTTTTATAATATCTATACACTGTATAAATATTTAATATATATATGTAATAAAAAAAAATTGCGCCATTTTTGTACTCTCTTAGCTTCAATTCTAAATTTGTGGAACATATTTCAATCTTAGTTTCGTAACTTGTAACAGATAAAATTCTTTTTCTTACTTTAGTTATTAATAAATTATTTCTTGCTTCTCAAAAAGGCGGGAGGTATTTCGCAAGTTTTTTACTTTCTGGAATATTCCTGGGATTTAAATTTTATTTTTTATTTTAACATCGCGTGACAGGTGTTACTACGCGTTGCTAAAGGGCTTGTTCTTCCGAGGAAAAAATATAGTTCTTGCCAAGGACCGCCTGCTACGACCAATTAGAATTGATCATTTTTGTCTGTTTGAGGCTCGAGTTCATCCTAATTGGATTTTTAAAATGATTGACGCGGAGTAGGAGGGCGCTAGTTTTGACGTGAAAATGATTATTTTCATTTGGCTTTTCAGGAGGTCAGAATGCATCTTTCCTTTAAACTACTCGGAAGCCATGTCATTTTTTCCGAGAATGTAGAACGCCGAGAATGTTGCAGCTTAGTGAGCGAAGGCCGTAGTGATAGATGTGTGGAACGGTGATCTGTGGAGTAACTTAAGTTCGTGCTCTAAATAATAAAGAACTAAAAAACTGATTTCTTGCATTGTTATTGGAGAAACTCCTACGAGAACAAATCCATGGCTTATCCACTTACCAGAACGACTACTCGTCCCACTATTGAGTCTTAGTGAATAGTAGTATTCTGCAAGCTTATACACTATTATAGAACATCGCCGTCGTTTTATTACATTTTAGCCGGCAGGATGGAGATGAACCGGCGTTCGATTTTTGAATAAGAATTATCGAGCTCATCAACTACAAAATGAACCTTTGTATGAGAATTGCTTCACAACGCTGTTTGTGTTTGCCATGTTCGATGAACGATTACTCGGTGAAACATCTGTTGTGGTGATTTTGTTCTGAGACGCATCTAAATCTACGAAGTAATGCCCATGGTGTTGCAAGGAATGAAGTCGAAAGAAAAAAGATTTCAGATAAATCAGAATCTTTAAAGCGATCTTCAAAAGAGCTTGGTGATAAGTAGGAGTTCTGTGAAAAGGATCATCATATGAAATTTTGTTTGTGATTATGTTTGGCATCCACAGGAGGGAAATCCCTTGTTTGTGAAATATGCCTCCAGTATTCTTTTAAATATAATTAACATCTACGAAATCATTTACTGATTATTTAATCCAAAGAACACCTGCAGGACAAATTTCAACATCATTTGCTTTTATTTATTTATTACTGTATTTTCTAGGTAAAAGTGCAGAAAACTAATAATATTTTGATCAATTTTCATTTGATAATAAATGAACACTTCATCACGATTGCGAAACTACGGTTGATACCATCGGTAATATAAACTAATTGAAATTTGCACCTGTGAATCGTATCTACGAAGGGCTTTATTTTTGTTTATTTTAATAAATTTTAGGTATTTGAACAAGGCCACATCGAGGTGTCTGTAAGTTATTATTTATTATTTTATTTGTTTATTAATTAAGAAATTCTAATAATAATTTCTTTGTTTAAATTCTTGATTTTTTTTCTCTTTTATTACAGATATTAAAAAATAAATTTGTTCTTAATTTATAATTAATTGAAATTTTCTGCTCATAGAAATTTTATTTAGTTTTAAAGCTGTTTTTTTTAATACGAAAGATGGATTATTTTGTTCTTAAAAAATTCTCTGTTGCTAAATTTATTTTCAATACGTAAAGAAAAGTATTTTTGTTCTTAAAATTATTTGTTATTTCCCATGTATGGAAAACCGATATTTATTATTTTATTATTTTATTACTCATTTATTTATTATTTATTTATTTCACATGAATTCAAACAGAATTGATTTATTTATTATTTATTATTTTTATTGTTATTTATTGAAGTATTTGAAGTATAGTAATTGAAGTATAGCATTTAAATATTTTCCATATGAATTATCTTTCTTTCATGTATTAAGATCCGGATTAGTAAAGAAAAAAAAATTTCAGAAAATAAACTTGATATTGTCCCTTTTGAATTTGGGTCGGACATGGATATTTTTAAATGGTTTAAGCATTTTGATCGAGAATGTTCTGTAGAAAAAAAGATAATGAGTGGAAACACCAAAATATTTCAAAATATTTAAAGGGGGAAGCGCTAAAAGCTTATATAAATGATTGTTTGGATTGTGCTATTTATGAGGAAATTGTCGAGATTTTAACTGAAAAATTCATTCAGGTTAGAGTTCCAAAATTTTCTGAATTTACGTCCTTAAAGTTAAATGATCTAAGTGATTTGGATTCTTATTTTAGAAAGAAAGTTGAGATTGGAAGGCAACTTCAGCTTGGGGAAAATTTAATTATACAGGGATTAACTGATGGACTTCAGCCGGAGTATCAAAATTGTTTGATGGTTAACCCTCCTTCCAATACTCGTGAATGGTTTCACATTGCTAAACAATTAGCAGCGATTTCAAATCATACCTCTAATAACAGCAATAGAAATTTTCAACAAACTAGACCTATGCACAATCCCAATCCTCAGCCCAGACATTGGACTCGACCTACTCCAAACAATCCATCCCAAAATTTTAATCCTAGGTTTTTCACTCCTAGAATGCCTACGACTCATTATCAAAACAACTACCCAAGTCGTCCGTGCAGAATATGTTTAAACAGAGGCATAGAAAATGCATATCACTGGGAGAGGAGTTGTATATTTTACACAAATTCCTTTCAATCTCAAACTCCTGCTCCTATTCAACCACCCCCTACTAATAATATTTGACAATTAATCATCCCTGGATATGTGGGCAATAACAAAGTGTATTGTGTGGTTGACAGTGGATCAACTGTCTCAATTTTACCCCTCAAATTTGTTCGATATTTAAATGGTAACTTACATAATGTTACCCCTATTACTATGAGACAGGCACAAGGAACTCTTACAATTAATAAATCTTGTCGATTATGTATTAAATTTGGTAATATAAAGAGATATGTTAATTTTTTAGTAAGTAAGCTTGATTTGGACTATGCTATTTTAGGTTTACCTGATTGTGCCAAATTTAAATTGAAAATTGATTGTGCAAAAAGCCAGGTGTTACAAGACAATATTTCGTTAAACCAATATGTTAACATATCCAGTGATAACTTAGAATTGCTTCATTTTGATATTATAAAAAATGATACTACTGTGCAACCCGATTATGGAAATACCATAACTCCTTGCCGCGAACTAATAATGATGATTATAATCTATTGGGGAATCTGAATGCTATTCAAAATAAAAATGCAAAGGAACTTTTAAGGGATTATTTAGATATTTTTGCAAAAAATAAATATGATGTAGGGAGAATTAATATTGAACCTCAGCGTATTTATCTTATATCTGACCTACCAATATCCATGAGGCCTTATCGTACATCCACTGCTGATGAAAAATAAATATCTCAGCAAATCCAATCCTTATTAGCTGCTGGGTTGATTAAAGAAAGTTATACCCCATATATTCTTCTCCAGTTACGTTAGTAAATAAACGAGATGAAGGCAAAAAAACCCGAATGTGTGTTGATTACCGAAAATTTAATTCTATTATGAAAAATGACGCTGAACCTTTGCCCCGAATAGATGAAATTTTAGAGAAATTAAGTGGTGCCCAATATTTCTCTACACTAGATTTAGCCTCAGGCTATTGGCACATACCTATTCACCCAGCCGATTCCGAAAAATTAGCCTTTACTACTAATTGTGGGCTCTGGGAATGCAATGTTCTCCACTTTAGTGTAAAAGTAGGCCCCCCAATTTTCAACAGGACAATTAGAAGAATTCTTATAAAATATAAAATAGACTTTGCTTGTTATTATTTTGATGATATAATTATTTTTTCTAAATCAATAGATGAACATATACAGAATCTCATCCAAATTTTTGATTTATGCCGAATAGAAAATATTAAATTAAAATTATCTAAATGTACTTTTGCTCAAAAACAAATCAATTTTCTAGGGTATGAAATCCAAAATGGAACTTTAACTCCAGCTAATACTAATATAGAAACAATTAAAAAATCAAAACCTCCTACTAATACTAAAGAATTACAAAGATTTCTTGGTTCTATAAATGTGTATCATAAATTTATTGACAAATATGCTGAAATTAGACACCCCCTAAATAAATTACTTTAGAAAGATACTATTTGGGAATGGAATACTGAATGTCAAAACTCTTTTCAAAAATTAAAAGATGCCTTCATTGCTAAACCAATTTTAAAGATTTATGACCCAAAATTACCCCTACACATGTTTGTTGACGCTTCTCAGGTGGCGGTAGGTGCAGTTCTTAAACAACCCGACCATAATAACTTTTTACATCCAATTGTTTATTTTTCTAGAGGATTGGGAAGTTATGAGAAAAATTATTTCATTACCGAACTAGAGTGTCTTGCTATCATTGATACTTTAGATAAATTTTATCATTACTTTCACGGTGTACAATTTACCATCCATACTGATCATGCATCTCTTGTTTGGTTAAAAAATGTCAAACATTTAAGAGGTCGATTATTTAGGTGGTCATTGAAGTTAAGTATGTTCGATTACAAAATAGAGTATTTAAAGGGATCTACAAATGTCGAAGCCGACATGTTGTCCCGAAACCCTATTTCTCATTTTTGTAAACCCCTTACTTTTCTTCTTGACGTTAAAGAGATTACTGAGATGCAAGAAAAAGAAAACGTGTGTGGATCAAATTATATTAATGACAATGGACTGATTATAGTTAAAAGAAAAGGTTTTCGTAAAGTAGTAGTTCCCATGTCCCTAAGAAAAAAATTGCTTAGTGTTGCTCATGAACAGTTTGGTCACCCTGGTGTTCAAAAAATGCCAAATTTAATTTCTCCTAACTATTATTGGCCAGATATGACCCAAGACATTACTAACTTTGTTAAATACTGTGATATTTGCCAGAAAAATAAAAAACCTAGACAGAAAAAATTTGGCTTATTACAAGCTATGCCCACTACAGATCAACCTTTTGACTGTCTGTCTGTTGATACTGTAGGAGGGTTCAATTATTATAATTCTACAAACAAATATCTCCATATTATAATAGACCATGCCACAAGATATGTTTGGGCATTTCCTTCCAAAAGTGTCACTACAGAAACTTATACAAATTGTCTGAAACAAATCTTCAATATCAAAATCCCTCAACAATTATTCTGTTTTAGTAAGATTTCAAGTGTACAGTCCCCTCAAAAAATACTTAGTGACAAGAATGCTGCTTTTACTTCTTCAAGATTCAAAAAATTCCTGCGAAATCATAATATTAAACAACGTTTGACCACTGCCCATCATCCACAAACGAATGGGAAATGTGAAAGAGTAAATCAGACAATAGTAACTAGATTAAAATGTAAAGTAAACTCCACTACCTCTAAAATTCCCTGGACTAAGCTTTTAACTCAGGTAATTAATGAATATAATAATATACCCCATTCTATTACTAAATTTCCACCTGTTTACTTGCTTTTTGGCCAATTACCCTATGACTCCCCCTTACAACAAAATTATTATCCCCTTGTTCACGAAGCACTTAAAATTGCTAAAGCAAGAACAGATGAATTTCATTTAAAAAATAAAAGATATTATGATAAAGATTATATCGAACCAAAATTTAAAATAGGAGATCTAGTTATCTATGAAGAATTTCAGTACCCTAATACTAGAAAGTTATCACAAGTATTTAGTGGCCCTTATAAAATTCTTAACAAATTATCCGAAGTAAATTTTGAAATTGATAGGCAAAACCAGTTCAAAAGTTCAGAAATAGTACATGTATCTAAATTAAGGCCTTATTATTCCCCTGAAAAATTTAAATTAAGTCATGAGCAACAACCCCCTAATCAAGAACAACAAAGTCAAGTAAAAACTGTAGCTTAGACTATATCTCTAGTTTATCATTATATATATTTTTTTCTCTTAAACAGTAAATTTCTTTCCATATTTTAATTCAGATAATATCTTGTAATTCTCACAGAATGTCAATGATATCTCTTGACTGCAGCGAGAGTGTCACTTGTCTGGGAATTTTTATATTTGTTTGTTTATGCCGGCGTAGATGAACAAAGTGGAAATTTCTTATTCTGTACTGAATTACTCTACTTAGAATAATATAATAACAAATAAATATTTTAAAAATATATATATTTTTCAACTGAACCTATTAGTAATATTAAATTTAATCTATCAATTATAAAATTAATTATTTACCAAGTAACAAAATTTTTATCACTTTATTTTATTTTTTTTTTCTTTCTTTGCTTCTGCATTCCAGTCCAAGTACATGTCAATTATAATATAATTTTGTTTCTTTTTCTCTTTCCTACTTGCATCTTGCAATGTTTTATCACACCGAGAGAATATTTATTGCGTAATTATTTGACACGAATTGACATTAATAATCTTGTCTTTTATTTTTATTATTTATTAATATTTCTTTTAAAGAGTCTTAGTAGTTTGAAGGTCACGTGCATTCTCAAACATGAACAAAATTTTTATTTATCTTTATTTTATTTTATCATATTATATTTTAATTTTTTTTTGTACATATTCCTACTTAATCCTGCACTCGAATTACCAGATTAAGTAAATGATTTCATAATTGATTGTATTTTTTATTCTATTTCATTTCTCTCTATATTTCATCCCAAATGCCTGAGATGAGATAAACGAGATTAAGTATTTAAAGAATGTCTTTTGTGATATTTATAATTACTTATTAAGAGATTTACTTATACCCATTATGAGATTTACTTATACTTATGATATTTATTATTATTGATATTTTTCCTTATTATGTTTCTTACTTATATTGTTTATTATTTACATTGTTAAAATTTATTATTACTATATTATAAAATGTCTTATTATATTGAATTTGGACAATTAATAACGATATAATTAGACCTCCTTGAAAAGAGGCAATGGACTATACCACTCCAAATATGACTTTTGGACAATTAATAAGATATAATTAGACTTCCTTGAAAAGAGATCATGAACACTCCAAATATAACTCTTAAATGGATTTTTGAAACAAACTTTCAACATTGATTTCAAGAAAGTTCTATTAAATTCTTTCATTTCTAGATTTGACATTGTTAAAAAAGAATTCAACGTTATTGTTTTTCATTTTTATGTTTCATTTTTATGCTATTACTATGGGTAATTGCTTATATTTTCAAATTACTTTATGATGTGTACTTTAAACAAGATTATATCTTGTATTTCTACTGATGCCTATTTTATTGTATTTAAATTTAAAGTTATTCCACGCATCACCTTAGTGTTCTTAAATTTGAATTCTATATTTATATAAAAAAGAGAAATTAATTTAATTTTTTTTTATTTAGTATCTAATTATTATTACTTATATAAACAACTTCGTGAGCTAAGTCTGCATCATCTCCCTTCCTGTGAAATTGCAGGTCTCAGACCTACTTTTTCACCCGTCTTTCTGGGAGGGGGGATTTGTAATAAAATAAAAAAAAATTGCGCCATTTTTGTTCTCTCTTAGCTTCAATTCTAAATTTGTGGAACATATTTCAATCTTAGTTTCGTAACTTGTAACAGCTAAAATTCTTTTTCTTACTTTAGTTATTAAAAATTATTTATTGCTTCTCATTAAGGCGGGAGGTATTTCGTAAGCTTTTTACTTTCTGGAGTATTCCTGGGATTTTAATTTTATTTTTTATTTTAACATCGCGTGACAGGTGTTACTACGCGTTGCTAAAGGGCTTGTTCTTCCGAGGAAAAAATATAGTTCTTGCCATGGACCGCCTGCTACGAGCAATTAGAATTGATCATTTTTGTCCGTTTGAGGCTCGAGTTCATCCTAATTGGATTTTTAAAATGATTGACGTGGAGTAGGAGGGCGCTAGTTTTGTCGTGAAAATGATTATTTTCATTTGGCTTTTCAGGAGGTCAGAATGCATCTTTCCTTTAAACTACTCGGAAGCCATGTCATTTTTTCCGAGAATGTAGAACGCAGAGAATGTTGCAGCTTAGTGAGCGAAGGCCGTAGTGATAGATGTGTGGAAGGTGATCTGTGGAGTAACTTAAGTTCGTGCTCTAAATAATAAAGAACTAAAAAACTGATTTCTTGCATTGTTATTGGAGAAACTCCTACGAGAACAAATCCATGGCTTATCCACTTACCAGAACGACTGCTCATCCCACTATTGAGTCTTAGTGAATAGTAGTATTCTACAAGCTTATACACTATTATAGAACATCGCCGTCGTTTTATTACATATATATATTATGGAAAATTACTGAAATAAAATTATTGGCTCACGGGAAGATAATCTTAATTTTTAACTTTTACTTAAATAATAGAGATTATTTTATACTTTCTAAATCTGTAGTTAGAAACAATACTTTTAAGCAAATGTAAGATAAAAAGCTCATTTCAGCTTTAAAGCAGTTTATCAATCATTTAAAACTTTATAATATTCAAGACTACTGTAAAATATTATATTTAATTTTTTTCTATATAATTTAAATTATTGTAAAAATAAACTATAATTTCAACATATGTTCATGTTTTACAGTACTAAAAGAGAAACAATGATACTTAGTATGAGAAATCCCTACATTTGTGCTCTTGAAATAATTATTTCGACAATTATTTGCCTACAACAAACATTCCATTCCATAATAACCAGATAAATGTCACGCAGCGAAACTTAAATCAGTCTCTTAGTTCACGTCTAAGACAATTAATCTTGAGTGAAGTCATACACATGGAGATTGACTGAGGCTTTAAATGAACTTAGCTTTGAAGTGTGTAGCTTACAAAGATATACTTCAAATGTAAATTGTTCTTAAGATGTTCATTTCATGTATCGACATCACAAACAATTAAGTACTTGAAGCCAAACATATTGAATCTGCTAAATATTACTGAAAGTAAGATTATAATAGTTGGGTTATTAAGGTTATAATAATAAGGTTATTAATAGTTGTAATTATAGTTGGATTAAAAATAAAAAAAAACAAGCATTTAACTCAGATTTTAGTTTTATGTTGAGACATTGCTGCGGTATTTATCAAATGAAGTGAAACTAGTTTTAAATTTAAGTATTTAATGTATATAGAGATAATTTATTAAGTTATAACGATTGTGCAAGGGGGTGTAAAACTTAAATGAAAAGCCAATATTGTATTAATAGCTTCGTGAAAAAATTTAGTAAATGGATTTTTAAATTATTTTGATTAACCTTTACACGGGGGCTCGGACACCGTCAATCCGGCTTAGCATGTATTCTCGGACAGAGGCTGCACAGCCCCTCTGTAAAGGTTAATAAAAGAAAAATCCCGTATACCCATATTAAACAATTATATAGTTTAAACATTTTGTCTATTTCAAAAAATTTATCGCATATAAACCGTTAGCTGTCCTTAATACAACTTACATGAAAACTCTGAAAAAGGCTAAATTAATAAATAAAATATTGTTTCTCGACTAAAACTTATGTACATTTTATGTAAAATGTAATAATGTATAATATTTATACGAATTTATTTAAAATATATGCAATAATTAAAATTTACCTATTCAGATGTCTCTAACGATATTTCAAATGCTCCAAACAAAAATCCTTTTGACTAGTATCTCTAAGTAAATTAAAAATTAGAAGTTGAACAGTGTAAATTGAAAATAAAAGAAAGAAAAAGAAACAGCCGTCTGACGCTCCCTAACAGAAGTTAATTGTTAATGCTTTAGTTATATGCAGAGTTTCCTTTTCTTTATTTTTTTACTTGCTTTATTGCTACCCAATGTTTTTTCGCAGTCGGATTATATACGTTATGTGTAAGCGAACATTATTATTTCCAAATTATTATTTCAAGGAACCTATAAGAACCAAAAAAACGGATTTTTTTCTTTAAGTTTTTTACTTGGAAAAGTTCTTTATTAAATAAAAAGATAAATTTTAACTTGTTATTTCAGCATTAGATATTGACCCAGCAAACACATACCTTTTGGTAAAAGATCAGACCTCAGTCAGCAGTGCCGGTTGTGTGTTGACATCGACACATTGGTTTTAATGTAGTGACGGAAGCATATCGGTACTGAAACTTAAGAATCTGCTTTTCCCGCAGCTATTTACCGTAATCGGTATGTTAGTGGTTATATATCGGTAAGCGAATTATACCGGCAAGAGACGCAGGACCGATATACAGATGGAGGACAAAATAATACGAACAACTGTGAAACACTGTAAAAAATATGACCTTTTTGCTGCAGTGTCACTCCACCGCTTTTATAGCAACCGATTCCTTCACCCAAATATGGAGCATTCTCTTGGGTCAAAAGAGACATATTCTATAAAAACGGGGGAGTGACAACGCAGCAAAAGGGTAATATTTTTTACAGTGAATAAAGGGAAATCTTTATTTATAGGGGGTTGGACCACCTTTTGACTGAAGTATAGATTTAATGTGAAGTGGGATAGATGCATACAAGTCATGGACAATATTTAAAGGTATATTCAGTCATTTCTCCTGCAAAACGATCTCTAATTCCGAAAGGCTGGTTGGAGGAAAAAATCGCGAACGCAGTTTGAACTCAAAATATTCCAATAAATGTTCAATAGTATTGAAATCCGGAGAGTGAGGGGGCCAAGAAAGATAATCAACTTCATCGTCATGCTCTTCGAAACAAGCTTGAACATACCTAGCAGAGTGGATATGGACGTTGTAATCTTGAAAAAGCAGACGCTCTCCAGGGAATACAGTCAGGACAAAATGGTGAACATTATACTCTGTAATGCTTAGATAGTGATTAGATATGATTCTCCCAATGCAGAATAACAGTTTGTCCAAGACCGCGCGAAAATTTTGATCCCCGTACTACAATGGAGACTCCAAAATGCTTCAAAGTCGGCATTAGAAGTCGGCAAAGCCGGCTTAGAAGTCGGCATCAAGATTAAAAGCGTGTGCGGGCGTTCTCCAGACATAAAGGCGTACGGTCGTTTAAAATTAGATGAATGACGAATAATCTGACCATATTAATTGTTACTACTGCTGTAAGGACCATCCTTTGGGATCTCTGCACCATTGGCGTCGCTTGAAAGCATCAGTTGCTGTGGGTTTTCGAATTGTAACTGTGCCATAATTGCTCGCAGCATGAAGTTCCTGTTTGACAGTTTTTGTTGAAATGGGGTTCTGGATATGACTGTTCATTTTGGATGTTATCTCACATAACAACTGCTTGTGCTTTCGGGCTACTATGCGCTATAAGACTTGTCTATCCCCATCAGCAAGCTTGGACTTTTGTCCACTGTTGTGCTTTAATGACGTAGTCTTATCCTCTTTCGTGTATGCTGTCATAACGGCTGATACCGTACTCCTTGCAAAACCAAAAAGGTTCGCTCTTTCCGTAAACGATGCTCCACTTAAACGTGCTCCGACAATCATTCCTCTTTGGAACTCTGACAGGTCTGACATTTCAATATATCACAGACAGTTCGATAGACGCATGCAACGCAGGTGACGGCTGTTGATAGACTAATACCTTCCTCTATCACGCTCATTTGATGGCAGATTTATGTAGCGGGTGGCGTGGCAGTATTGCACGTGTGAAATACATCATGTTTTTTCACAGGTGTTCGTACTATTTTGTCCTCCATCTGTATGATTTCTTATAGTGGTCCGATTAGATTAGTTGATGACAGAATAAAAACTGAAATTCTTTAAAAACATTATAAATACTTAAAAATAATATTGTAATTTTTATTTTTAGGATTCTGAATGAAATGCCTCTTTCTCTTTCATAAAATATTATATGAGCTTTTTATGAACTGATTAAAATAATTTGAAATCAAAAGGAATTTTTTTTAAAATAAAGCCCTATACCTTGATCACTTCTTACGACACATTAAGCATAGTATTTAAATGTATGTGTATACATATATTACTTTCATTACTAAAATAAATCTCCATACACAATTTTTTAATGGGAAGTCTCGTGTCTCAGAGGAAAAATACAGAATTAATTTCCTCACTATATGTCCTATAATAAATTATTAAAAGAACTTGACAGTTTTTCTAGAGTAGATTAAACTCTTCTTTTCACTTTGTGCGAAATTCCATTAAGAATTTAGAGCTACGAACAAAATTTAAGCAAAGTATGTTATTTCCCCCCCCCCTCAAACATAAGGTTTTAAAATATTGATTTTAAATGCATTTATTTAGCTTATAGTCAAAGATGGGGGGTGGTGTGTTACGTTTTTAAAAGTGTAATAAAGGAAGAAACATAGCTTTTAAATTATCTCAAGGTTAATGCGTTTACGTATAAATCGCGTTAAATAACTGAAGTTTGTAGAATTTTCTCTATATTGTTTATCGCGATAAAAATGTATAGTAATATAACTTAATTAGTAATTTTATAGATTTTAATAAAAATAGTATATAGTAAAAATATCGAAGCATTACTCTGTTTACTGCAATCCAATTAGGTATATTTATTAATTTCATAATAAAAAATAATCAAATTTAAATTGTAAATAGCATTGCATGCTATTAAGAATAAATATCTGACATCACAAAAACGTTTGAATATCGCGAAATTTCAATTTCAATTGAATATTTTTAGCATCCTATTTTCGCATAAGTATAATTGAAAAATATATTTCTGCGAAGGGTATGTAAAACATTTTTCTTTTTAAAAAATGTGGTGCAAGGTAAGATTAAAAAATATTCTCCTGTAATTGAAATTTCGCAATACCCCAATGTAATGTAAAATTTAAAACTACTTAAAAAATAAACGTCTAAAGCAAGTATTATATTATATCAATCAATATACTATATCAACTATTATACTACACCATATATATCCATATAACTGTTTAAAAATCATCTTGGACAAACAAATTTTAAATAAAATATATTTTGAACTGGAACTATAATTGCGTCTTTTAAATAATGAAAGTTTGTTGTATTGATCATTGAATACAATACAAATAAATAATGGTATAAATATTATTTTTTTTTAATAGTTTAATTAAAATATTCGATCTCTGTAAATCAATCTTCATATGAAAATCTTTTGATGAATATCATGATCGAAGCAAAAGAAACTCGAAATTAATTTCTTCACAATATACCTAACAATATATTATTAAAATAAATCTTATCAAATTCAACAAGATTAATCATTTCTATTTATCGTGGGCGAAATTCTATTAAAAATTTCGGTGTAAGAGCAAAATAATTTTTTTTAAATAATACTAAACTAATTTATTACTATTAAAAATTATTATAAATTATAAACTATTAATTACGAACTATTTTAAAGTATTTTTTTCTATTTACAATAGAAAATCTGAAGATATAGTTATTAAATTTTAATAAATCAATTACATCTTTTTTGAATTATATTTTAAAATACAAACAAGATACATAAATATTGCATCAGACATTCCTTATGAAACATTTTTCAACGCTAACAGAATGTATATATATATACTATAAAATAATATGTGCAAGCAAAAAAAAATAATTTTTAAAACCTGTAATGCTTTAATCAAATGCTGCCCATTACAAAATTTTTATCAAACACTGTCTATAGTCCTTAAAAAATTAAATTTAGACCTATTGTTTACTTAATAATACGCTGTCTACAGTCCTTAAATAAATAAATTTAGACCTATATAGTCCACTGAATGAAAGAAATTAATGATTTAAAAGTTACTTTTTTGTATACAATATTTTAAATAAAAACGCTGACCTTCTGAAATTACTCTTCATACGAAATTCATTTGATCGGGAATATCGTGTCCCAAGGACAGAGAACTCAAATTAATTTTCTCTCCATATAACGAATAATAAACTATTAAATATAAATATATATATATATAACAAATTCAGGACTATTAATTAGTTTTATTAAACTTGTGAGAAATTTTATTAAGAATTTTGAACTCACATTAAAATCATCATCTTAACATAGTAGGCATAACAGATTGATTTATATTTACAATAGAAAGTCTGAATGATAGTTATCAGTTTTTCATAAGGTCAAGTATTTCATTCAATTTATACAATGTAAGCAAGAAAAATAAAATTTACAGACATTCTTTATGATACTCATTCCATCTCTAACAAAAAATGTTGTTAAAATGTTTCTTGCATACTATAAAATGATATATTTGTAGTAAACAATAATAACTTTAGAAAATTACAAAGCCATAAAATGTATTTTCGGCAAATGCTTCCTATAATCTATCATATGTGGAAATTCTTTCATAAAGAAATTATTCATCATTTTTTTTTCATTTCTATCAATAAAATAAACACAGGTGTTGTCTGTGTATTTATGTGTCTGTGATAGCTGTTGAAATATATCGAAAATTTTATTAACAGAAACTAATGAATATGAATTTTAAAATAATGATGGTTATGTGGTAAACTGTGGTAGTATTAAGTGAATTAAATTTTGTCAGACTATGTAATATACATGAGTTTATCCATTTCGTACAATGCTGAACAAAAAATTCTGACATTATACCAACAATTAAATATAATTGCTATTTTTTTTTAACTTAATTTAGACATACACTATATGACCAAAGGTGACCGGATACTTTCGATTTTAGACATTTTATATAATATCTAGAGAAATACATGAGGAATTATCATGAAACTCTAAGTGTATAAATAAAATATTACAGGTCATACATATCCATGAAGATTTTCCCCGATACTCCATAGGGGACCGTCAGCAAATTGAAAAAGAACGAGTATATTTTGGATAACTTTCTCAAAACTGATGTATCAATAGCGTTCAAACTGTAGATTGATATTAAATGGCTTATTTTAATAAACTACGTGCAATTTTATTCGGATAGCCTTATACTCGTAGAGAAATTAATGTTTTTATAGAAACAGTTCTAAATTTTTTCAAGTTTTTTGCATATAATTTGCATAGTTCTTAATATAAAATAAATTTCTTTTCAGAAAGTATGACAAACAACATTGTACTTGAATCCTGATAATCACAATAAAAAAATATTAAACAATGTATGAAAAATGAGTTGTTTTACCAAATAATTTTTCAATACGCATGCGTGAGCTATAAAAATTTCATTTTCATATTAAGTTAATCAAATATATAGAGCAACTTGTGTAAATGTCTCAAAATTAGAGCTTGGAAATTCTGAAAGTGATCGTCGAATAAAAATGCTCAAAATTCGTTGATCCCAAAATGAAACAAAAAAAATGAGGGGCTGTATCCATATGTACCATTACGTGCCATATTGTGTATACAAAATTGACCCTAATCAATTTATAAATGGATACAGCCCCTCATCTTTTGGCTTTATTTTGGGAATAATGGATTTTGTGCTTATTCTATCGACGATTACGTTCAGGATTTTAAAGTTATGTTTTTGAGAGTTTCACAAAAGATGCTATATACATTTAGCTAACATAATATGCAAATGGAATTTTCATAGCTTTTACGCATACGTAATAAAAAATTATGTAGTAAAGTTGCTCAATTTTCATACAATTTTTATTATTTTAATTTCGCATTACATAATATTGTGTATAATGTCGTATGTCATATTTTCAGAAAAAAAGAAACATTATTTTATATTAAGAACTTATCAAATTATACTCAAAAAACTTGGAAAAAATGGGTCTAAAACATTAATTTTTCTAAGAGTATACATGTTATCCACATAAAAATGAACACAATTTATTACAAAAAGCCACTTAATCATAATCTACAGTTTGAACGGTTTTGCTACATGAGTTTTAACAGGGTTATCCAAAAGATATTCGTTTTTTACAATTTGTAGACGGTCCCCTATAGAGTTTCGGGAAAAAGTCTTCACGAAAGTATATGACTTGTACTATTGTGTTTATATACTTATAATTATATATGTCCTTATGTTTTTTACAGGTATTTAACAAAACGTCTAAAATCACATGTAGCTGGTCACCTTTGGCCATATACTGTATTTCGCTTTAATAGACCGTAAAGTTATAGTACAGTACTTTGAATGTGTTGGAAAGTGTATTATAATTTATGCTGTAAATAATATTTTTCGTTCTTGTTTCATGATTAACATATGGCATTACATTAAAAGAATTGCACGTTAATGTAATAATTATTAAAATTATAGCTACGCTTTCTATATGCATTCCCAAAAGTTCGCTACAAATCGTAATAACACAAAAATTATATACATGTCTAGTATCTCAATGATAAACTTGTAACAAGTACTTCAACAATTATTTGAATACAACAAACTTTCTACTCCAAAATAACAGAGTAAATGTCACGCAACCAAACGTAAATCAGACAGTTTGTTTATATTCAACACAATTAACATTGAGTGACGTCATCCAGAAAGGGATTCGCTGAGGATTTGAATTAAGTTGATTTGAAATTTGTAGTTTACAAAAGGATCCTTTAAATGGAAATTGTTATTAAGATTTTAATTTCAACTATCCTCAATAAGAACTTTTTAATATGTTAAGAGCACACACTAGTCACGCGGTAAAAGGCGAGCGCTAATGTAAAGTCTATGGGGGTGTTATTTTCGAATATCTCGCTGAAAGTTTAATATTTTTACATGATTTTTTTGTACAAGATAGCTGAGGACGATCCACAACCGGCCTAGTTTTTACTTTTGCAGTTTTGGTTTCAGATTTTCTTAAAAAATTACTTTAACTTTCGAAACCGGTTTAAACCGGTTCTGAAATTGTAACTATCATAATATAAAAAATATATAACCAAAAGCGAAAAAGTAAAAACAAGGCCGGTTGTGGATCATTATCAGCCATCTTGTGCAAAAAAATCATGCAAAAATATTAAAATTTGAGCGAGATATTCGAAAAGAACGCCCCCATAGACTTTACATTATCATCCGGGTCTTTTTGAGTACTTTTTCTGTGACTATTGTGGGCTCTATGCTCAAAAAGACCCGGATGACCATGTAAAGTCTATGGGAGCGTTCTTTTCTAATATCTCTCTCAAATTTTAATATTTTGACATGATTTTTTTTGCATAAAATAGTTCAAGACGATCCACAACCGGGCTAGTTTTTATTTTTTCAATTTTGGTTTTAGATTTTTTTTTTTTAATTACTTTTATTTTCAAAACCGGTTTAAACCGGTTCTGAAACTGAAACTATCATAATATAAAACATATATAACCAAAATCGAAAAAGTAAAAACTAGCCCGGTTGTGGATCGTCTTGAACTATTTTATGCAAAAAAAATCATGTCAAAATATTAAAATTTGAACGAGATATTAGAAAAGAACGCTCCCATAGACTTTACATGATCATCCGGGTCTTTTTGTGTACTTTGACTATTGTGGGCTCTTAAGAGCCCACAATAGTCACAGAAAAATTACTCAAAAAGACCCGGATGACCATGTAAAGTCTATGGGAGCGTTCTTTTCTAATATCTCGCTCAAATTTTAATATTTTTGCATGATTGTTTTGCACAAGAAAGCTGAGGGCAATCCGCAACCGGGCTAGTTTTTACTTTTTCAATTTTTGTTTCAGATTTTCTTTAAAAAATTACTTTAACTTTCGAAACCGGTTTAAACCGGTTCTGAAACTAAAACTATCGTAATATAAAAAATATATAACCAAAATCGAAAATGTAAAAACTAGCCCGGTTGTGGATTGCCCTCAGCTATCTTGTGCAAAAAAATCATGCAAAAATATTAAAATTTAAGCGAGATATTAGAAAAGAACGCTCCCATAGACTTTACATGGTCATCCGGGTCTTTTTGAGTAATTTTTCTGTGACTATTGTGGGCTCTTAAGAGCCTACAATAGTCACAGGAAAAGTACACAAAAAGACCCGGATGATCATGTAAAGTCTATGGGAGCGTTCTTTTCTAATATTTCGTTCAAATTTTAATATTTTGACATGATTTTTTTTTGCATAAAATAGTTCAAGACGATCCACAACCGGGCTAGTTTTTATTTTTTCAATTTTGGTTTTAGATTTTTTTTTTAATTACTTTTATTTTCAAAACCGGTTTAAACCGGTTCTGAAACTGAAACTATCATAATATAAAACATATATAACCAAAATCGAAAAAGTAAAAACTAGCCCGGTTGTGGATCGTCTTGAACTATTTTATGCAAAAAAAATCATGTCAAAATATTAAAATTTGAACGAGATATTAGAAAAGAACGCTCCCATAGACTTTACATGATCATCCGGGTCTTTTTGTGTACTTTTCCTGTGACTATTGTGGGCTCTTAAGAGCCCACAATAGTCACAGAAAAATTACTCAAAAAGACCCGGATGACCATGTAAAGTCTATGGGAGCGTTCTTTTCTAATATCTCGCTCCAATTTTAATATTTTTAGATGATTTTTTTGCACAAGATAGCTGAGGGCAATCCACAACCGGGCTAGTTTTTACTTTTTCAATTTTTGTTTCAGATTTTCTTTAAAAAATTACTTTAACTTTCGAAACCGGTTTAAACCGGTTCTGAAACTGAAACTAGCGTAATATAAAAAATATATAACCAAAATCGAAAAAGTAAAAACTAGTCCGGTTGTGGATTGCCCTCAGCTATCTTGTGCAAAAAAAATCATGCAAAAATATTAAAATTGGAGCGAGATATTCGAAAAGAACGCTCCCATAGACTTTACATGGTCATCCGGGTCTTTTTGAGTAATTTTTCTGTGACTATTGTGCGCTCTTAAGGCAGCACATTAAATTTGTCTAAACTTGTGACTTGAAACTGGGATGTTGTACTATTACATGAAAAATACCTTCGTTAAAACCATTCTTTGTTATAAAGAGAGCTATTGCGGCGGAAATTTGAGTTCTATTACAAGTTAATTTTAATTATTTATTTTTATTTTTTATATGAAGTGATTTACAAGAAATCTGTCCCTCTGAATAAACCAAAGTAAACTTCTTTTAAAATGCATATTTTACAAAAAAATATTTAGAATATAATTATTTTTTTTAATTTTCTTAATTATACAAAAAAATACATCTCCCAAAGCATCTAATATTATTATGCTGTTATGTTCCTATAAGCAGGAAATACTATATTTTAACACCTTTTGTTACATATAGAATTATTGCTACGATATATATTGCATCATAAGACAGTCAATTTTTATTGTTAAAAAAAGGAAGAAAAATACTACTTTTTAAATCTGGACAGCTATTAGTATGTTCTGTAAATGAAAGTGAAATATTATTTGAAACTATGTATGTAAGATTATAACATATGCATATCGAAATCTTTTCTGAAATAGAAGTATTTTTGAAGCTAATTTTACGTGTATTTCAATGTATTTTGAAATATTAAGAGAAAACTATGTGATTAAAAAGTTTTCAGTTTGTGGAAATAAATATGAAAATAAAACGGTACTTTCTAAAAGAATTCTGAAACTTTGTTATTAATTATGAAACAATAATGCTAACATTCACTATACTTGTAAACAGTGTTTTCGCTGTCGCTCGCCATTGCGCCAAACTGCGACTAAATTCTTCATTTGGCGAGTAAACAAGGGATTAGATTCGCCAAATTGCTAGTGCTCAATTTTTGCTTTTTCTTTCTTTTCCTTTTCATTTTTCATACATCTGTATATATGCATATTTTTAATATATATGTAGCGGATAATTGAAATTAGATTAATAACAATCGTTGTCGCAGTTATAAAAACTCAGGTTATTTTAGAAATATTAAAAAAAGGGGATACATTAAAGGATTAAAAATATTTTTTTGTGTGTGTGCTACACGGCGTACCTATTTGGATAGTACTTTTTTCATTTGGCGATTGTTTTCTATTTTTATCTAGCCAAATTACTAACGTTGGTCAAATGTCAGCGAGAACACTGCTTCTGAATGCAAAAGTAGTATTTGTGCAGTTATTTAGCCACCGAAAACTTACCACACTAGACTAGCCATATAAATATCATGCCACAGTCTTTGTGGGTGCCATAAATAATTATTCGTGAAGCTATACAAATAAAGAATCACTACTTTGACATACGTTGTTTACAAAACCATTTCCAAATGTCTTTTAGCATTAAGATAATCATTTCAAATATACATAGTAGGAAAATTTAAGAAAGATCACCGATACATATTTAAATGATTGTATAAATTTCTAATTTATAAAAGTATATTTTCTCGTTTTTTTAAAACAGTTACTATAATGTACTAATATAATATCATAGCCATACAAATAAAAATCCCAACTTCCTCTTTACAGCAAAACATTTATTTACAATAATGTAAATCACCGGTATATGTTTAATGCATTAAATTTATATTATTAAAAGGAAAAATATGTCTTGAATCTTGAAAAAAATCAAAGATTTTTTTTTTTTTCACTTTGGTGATTGTTCAGTAATTATTTCAAAAATTATTCGACTATAACCGAATTTCCATTCCGGAAAAACCGCTAAATGTTACTCAACTTACACTAAATCAGCATTCTTCTTCGATCCCATTTAAGACAAATAAGTTTAATAAAAGTTATCTACATGAAGATTTCAATGTGATTTGGAATCAGTATTGTTTTGTAGTGCGTAGATTACAAAAATATACTTCAAATGCAAATTGCTGTTAAAGTATTTATTTCAAAGTTACTGAATGTAACAGAAACATTTTAAAAGACATATATTGCTCACCCGCAAGAAAAGTAACACCAATCGCAAAATTATTTTTTGCCTTTTATTCCACCAATAAGCTTGTCATATGTGACACTTGCTACACAAAAATTTTCATAAGTGTAGCTATGCGGAAAATCGCTTTCTTACATTATATGTCCATTTGTGACCACGGGGTAGATTGATTGGGGAGGTAAAATTACCCAGTCCTCCACTCCTCATCACAAATCTTCATTTTTCATTTCGCGTAAAAGCGTTTTATGCTTTTACACACGTTTTCATTGGTGAATGCTGAGCTCAGTGCTGTAATTTCATACTACAGTAAAATCATACAAATTTCCTTTTGCCTCTCCTGTGAAATTTACTTTTGCCGAAAAGCGTCATTTTTCTTGTGGGTTAGCGATATTATCTTCTGTGATAGATATCTATCTGCCTTAAATTATTATTATGATTTTATAATATCCACACACTGTATAAATATTTGATTTTTTTTTCTATAGAAAATTACTGCTACGAAATAATTGGTTCACGGGAAGATAACCTTAATTATTTTTTTTACTTTAAAAAAAGAAAGATTATTTTCAATTTTGTAAATCTGTAGTAAAAGACTGTAATTTTAAGTGAACAAGGTAATTTCCGTCGAGTTTCGACGAAAGAAAATGTTTAAGAAGAAACTGTTTCATTGATTTATAATAAATGTACAATTTCAGCTACAATAAAAAATAAACATACAAACTACATAAGTGAGCAAAATTAAAATAAATGTGAAACGATGAATACGAGATTGTAATTTTGTCCTCAGTGAGGACAAAACTAAAATATATATTTGCCATTTAAAACATTGAATACACTGTAAAAAAAAATCTGGAAACCTACAAAACTAGTTTTTGTAAAGCTACAGAAATCTGCATGTTTACTAAAAATGTATCTGTAACTGGGTATAATATTTACCACTCGCATAGAACAAATACATAAAATATCTTAGTTTCACCGGTTAGCCAATCAGAAAGGGCTTTAGTGGTGACGTAATGATTGTTCACGCAACCACAGAGGCGTGCAATGCATCCATTTTGAATCAGGAACTGATAAAAATTTCTAGTTACTGAGTAAGTAATTTTTTATCCTTTATGAGTTGAATTATATTTCCATTCTACTTGATTATTAAGTAAAAATCAAAGACTCAAAAAGGTCTATTTTATTTTTTAGTTATTTTCAAGCTACTATTCCTATTATTTTCTGTTAATTACATATTTATATTTTGGTCAAATAACTATTTTTACGTCTGAATTTATTATAAGTACGGAATTTCAAATGTTTTATGTAATAAATAAAATTTGCTTTCTCTTTTTTCTGAAATTTCACTTTATTTTTTTGCCTTCATTTCCACAATACCAAAATTTAAAGTGTTTAAAACTTTAAATTTTCGTTACTATTTTTTTTATAGTGAATAAAATGCATTAACCATTCATTACATCACATTCGTTTCATTATAACTTGATATGAATTTCACCCTTAACATTTTGCTTCCGAATTTTCTTCACACAGTAACAGTACTCAAAATTTAAAAACTCTTTAAAACTGCCTTATTTAAAATAACATAAAATAAAATACAATCTGTGCTTTATACGTTATTTTATTGTCATAATAAATTATCAAGACTTTACTTTCAATCCAAAAATGTCATTTTCTTGTTCCTCTCCCACCCCTTTTTCAACTTAAAGAACACATAGAAAGTCTTTAAAGCTCTTTCTTGCCCAGTGATAGAGAAGGAGGGAAAAAGTCGAACTCTGAATTAGTTAGCGAAAGCTGGAAATTATTTAAATTCATTAGTTTAAATCTAGGGAGGGGGGGAAATGAATGTATTAAGAGGACTCAGAGGTTGAAAATTTTTCAAAAAATCGATTTTTGTTTAGGATCTAATTTGATTATTCATTTAATTCTTAACTCAATGCAAAAAACCGCATAAAAATATTTGCATTTTTAACGGAGTTATAAGCATTTATGTATCAACACTTTCATAGCCGCATCCATATAATTTCAACTTTAAGTCGTGTTTTCTCAAAACTTGATTTTTGATGACCAGCACCAAGATTAAAAAAAACTATTTGATGGAATGGCTTAATTTTTTTGCAAGCATATAACATTATTACCTAGATTATGAATTAATATATTTTAGATAGTTTATTTTGAGTATTTTTAATGGAAAAAAAGTTGAATTTTTTAGGATTTTTTTTAATTTTCAATTTTGAGAGATTTTTTAATACTGTTTTTATTAAATGATAATTATCTTTTGTTCATAATCTAGATTATGATGTTATACGCATGCAAAAAAAAAAAAAAAAATTAAGCCGTTCCATCAAATAGTTTTTTTATAATCTTGGTGTTAGTCGTCTAAAATCAAGTTTTCAGAAAACACGACTTAAAGTTGAAATTATATGGATGCGGCTATGTAAGTATTGATACATAAATGCTTATAACTCCGTTAAAAATGCTAATATTTTTATGCGGTTTTTTGCATTGAGTTAAGAATTAATTGAATAATCAAAATATATCACAAAAAAAAAATCGATTTTTTGAAAAGTTTTCAACCCCTGTGCCCCCTTAAGTTTTCTCATTCTTGTTAGGTGTGCGTTAAAATAAATGTACAAATTATAATTGAGAAACGCGTTTTTATTAATTATAATAAAATAATTAAAAAATTAAACTTATCAAAAACATTGTCAATGCAAATGTTGTAGATCTTAAAATTCTGAATAAATTGATAACCAATATTTAACATTTTTGTTGAATTTTCACAATTTTACTTCAAAGTATTGCTTAAATCGCTAAACAAGAGCTTGAACTGTTAATAAAAGAGGCTATCAGTTTACAGTGCATGTTATTATTATGTACATGTAATTTTTAGTTATTTGTGCATTACTTAGGATGGATATTTTGAGAGCTGTGGCATAACTTCTTGATTGCGGGTTTATAGCCTAGTGGTGGGGTATGAAAGACAGGCTGAAGTCTGATTTAATTGTGGGAAATTCGCAAATTGTTTTAATCCCATCGATATAATTAGAAATTTATGTAATATGTTTTTCCTTTTGCTAGGTGAGCTTTTCCCGCTACGAACAAGTTAGTTTAAAAGGTACATATTTTCCTAACTTTTAGAATGTTTCAAAAGTGATTTGTAAATGATGGAAAATGTTTTATTATTTCCAGTATGAAATGTGTGTAGCAACTAATATGATGTACATAGAGTGAACAATAGTGCGCATCTATTAGAATTAAGGAAATTGAAAATAATGTCCAAGGATGGAAGGGGGGGGGATAAAGTGAACAAATGAGTATGCATAAGACTTTCCCCTAGAGAAGTTCAAGGTCAATCAATAGCGCGATTTTAAACTTCCATATTTTGTGTAAAGGACAAAGATCGTTCTAATAAAATGATTTTCGACTAGTATACAAGAATCTTCATTTAAATTCATAAAAGTTTAAAACCTTAGGAATATTGAAAAAAAATTAGTCTTTAAATAAAAAATCTTTCACTTAAACCAATGGTTTAAGTTTAGCGGTGTCAGTTGCGAAATGAAATATAAAACAGCTATCATTCATGCACTACTTTCCGAATAACTGCTAAATTATAATTCTCAAAATATGCAAAATAAAATCCTAACATAGTTACAAAAACATTGTGAAGGCCTCAACAATTTAAAAAATGTTCAAGTATGTAACAAATGGAGACAGAGAAGATGGATAACTTGATCTATCCTAGTTCAGAGCTTTGGATTAGCGATTAAGATAATTTTTTGAAATAGAATTGCAATAAAAACATTTTCATTTTATTGCGAATTTCAAACTTTAAGACATTTGTATTCACAGTGGTTTCTATAGAATTAGTTGTTTTGGAATATTATTAAGATAATTTTTAAAGTATATTTTCACTGTGTGCATATTTTCTAACGTTCATCTAGTACATGGGTAAAAAGTCAGTAAATTAAGTCTAAGTTTTACATTAATTTCAAGTTTTTTCCTAATTAATTTTAAGTTAAACCTCCTGACCACTGCGATTAAACTTTGAAATAGAATTGTAGCATTAATGTTCAGCATAAATATTAAATGTAAGTGTTCATTTTACTCGGAATTTTAAGTTTTACAACACCTATATTGGCAATGTTTTTGGTAGTTAGTTCTTTTGGGATATTATTATGGTATTAAACTGTACATCTAATATATTTCTAACGCTCTCCTAGAATGAGTAGAAAACTTAATATATTCATTGTAGATCTAAACTGAAGGGATTAAACTAATATCCTATTTTCCCTTAATATCGAATTCTATCAAATAATCACTGGGCTATTAGTACTTTACTTATTTGTGAATTTTTATTAATGTAAATAAGTCATCTAATTTTCCCCCTTTCTAAAAAGAAAAATAAATCGCTATTTTCTTTGCCCCCTCAATGTATAAAGTTTAAAACCTTAAGTCATTCTTTAAAAAAAATCCTGATCCGTTGTTTTATTTTAAGAATAAATAATAGGTTATATCCATAAAATCCAAATAATCATCATACCCCCCCCCCCTCGCCTTACAAGCGTACACAATTTAGTCTTTTACCCTAATTAATTTTCATTTTTTTTCGCTAATTGTAAGTCTTCAATAAATTATATTATCAATCGTTTCAAATATCCCCTCCCTTCCTTTAATAAAAAAAGAAAATATGGTTATCTTTGTCTCCATTCTTACTCGTTGAATTGAAAATCTTTAAATGTCTATTTTTCTTTTTGCTGTATTTGTTTATTATGATAGAATTTAAACACCTGAAATTTCCCTTAAATCCCTTAACCCAAGATTTTCTTACGTAATAAGGGAGAGAGGGGTGGAATGGGACAGTACATTTTTCTCTTTATAATCCATTAATAAACATTTCATCAGTCACGTATTCTATTAAGCAAAAGCATATCTCCAATATTCAGTTGAAAAAAACAGCTGATTTACATAAGCTTGCAATTGTAAAAAGGAAAAGAATATTTCAAGAACCAAAAGTAAATTTGCTTTACATATTTTAATGCTTTCTGCATATTAATGACTTGTTTATGTATATATGTAATTGTTCCTCTATTTATAAAACATTATACTGTATATCATCCATAATTTAAACTACAGTTGGCAAAAAAAGTATTTGTACACTTCATTTTTTTTAATTATAATGAAATTAAACAAAAGATTTAAGCAAAAAATACTGTAATACATTAATTTAATGCATTATAATATTATAGAAGCAGAAACAAAATTAAACGAATCGATTTTTTACATTATAATAAACAAATATACAAAATTATAATGCAAAAAAAGTATTTGTACACTATCTTAATGTAATATAATTAAGGAAAATTTAGTAAAATGATACAAATTAATATTTTGTGCGAATTCATTTAGCGTTTATGACTACTTCTAGATGGTATGACATAGATTCCACCAACTTTTTTGTAGTGGTCTGGTTAATGTTATTCCATGACACAATAAGAGCTTCTTTAAAACTGTTTTTTACTAATACATATTTTTTTTTCGGATTTTTGCATCCAATAGCATCTGCAAATTTTCTACTGGATTCAAGTCTAGAGATTTTAGAGGAATTACCAGTCGTCTTCGAGTATTGTCGTAAGCATGTGCTGGTGATCACAGCAGTATGCTTTGGTCATTATCCTGCAGAAAATGAAAAGCTTCCTCTATGCATAATTTCTTGGCACAGTTTAATAAATTATGGCGCGACACATCACTGTATGTTAAACCTGTCCTTCCATTGTCAAAAAATTTTAAATGTCCTGCTCCATTAGAAGCTATACACCCCAAAATTATAATATTCCCCCCAACATGCTTGATAGTTTGAGGTATACGTTTTGGATCTAGAACAGTTTTATTTTTACGGCAATTTTTTCGAATGCTTGATGGTAAGAAAATTCCGAATTTTTCCTCATCAGAAAAAATTACTGTTTTCCAAAAATCCAATGATTTACTTCTGTATGCGAAAGCGAATACTATGCGTTTTCGCCTATTTGTTTCCTTGATGAATGGATTTTCCCTTGAGGTTCTTCCTTTTAAATCTGCATTGAGAAGAATATTTTTTATTGTTTGAGGTATTACTCTGATGCGAGAAGATGTCGCAAGGTCTCCAGCAAATTTTTGAACCGAACGCACAGGAATTTTTAAAGCTTTTTTAACAACACTCTCTTTTTCCCTCACTGTTAGTTTGCTAAGAAGTCCTGGTTTTCATTGAATTTCGATTCTTTTAATTTATTCATAGTTTCTCACTATACATCCAATAGTTGTAAATGGTAATTTAATAGCTTTTACAAATTCTTGTTGCGTATTTAAATTTTTATTATGCTCAATCATAGGATTTCATATATCTAGAGGTGCCTCTCTAGTATTAAGTTCTATATTCAATTACTTCAAGAGCAAATTAAATTAAATGTCAGACAAATATAATATGAACTTAAAAATTATTAACAGCTTCTGTAAAAGTAGTCCTTTGAACCATAAACACTATAAAACACAGTACATATCAGGATGGAGAAATGTACAAATACTTTTTTTGCAAGAAATTTTTAAACTTTTCCCATTAGAAAATTATTTTACATCTTTATCGAAATTTTCTGTTGTGTAATTTAAAACGCACGGTAAACAGACTGTATTAAAACTATTTTTGACAAAATATCTGTTTTTATTTAGTAAAAAATTAAAAATTTTAGAGTGTACAAATACTTTTTTTGCCAACTGTATGTCTAAAAGCAACATTTATGTCGATACAAGAAGTTTAACATAGAATATAGGGAGGAATGGGACATAAAGGGCGAAATGGGACAATTCCAATTTTTTTCACTCTTTTTTTTTTCTCCTACTTACAATTTCTTTAACTATAAAATCGTTTCTGAAAATTGTTTCTCCCATAATTTCTTTTATATTCCGATAATTTCAGATCTTTAATTCAGTAGTTCAATTGCATGTCTGTTAAAACTGTTTTATTTATATTATTTTAATTATTCATAGAGGAAGTTTTTATTTTTATGTAAAATTAGCCGTAAAAAATGAACTCTTTATGTTGTTTTAAGAACAAAAAATTAATATTAAAGCTGTGCAAATATGTTATGATTTCAGGTGGGAGGAGGTTTGTTTTTTAATATAAATATCATTTCTGATCATCAATTGTTTCTCTTTTAAAATGGTCTTTAATACAAAATAGTACGTTATATTTATAGCCTGTTAGCTATTTTTTTTAAATACAAAGTTATTAAAATTGCTAAATTATTATAAAATTATTAAACTCTAAAATACAATATACTCCAACGTTTAAAATTCTTATTTTTCTTCGTATGTGTATGCATATATAATCACAGTTCGAGAAACCGTATGTAAAGTGTATTTGAAATGAAGCTTATGTTTCGTGTATAAAGAAAAAGAATGGTGTCTTCGTTTTGTTGATATGGATTTCTACTATCTGCTCCCCACCCCTCTCTGTTCGGTGTAAGTACAATAATTCTTTATTATTGTTGAAAGCATTATGTAACAAAAAGGTATGATAAGATTCATTTAAATAGTATTTATTTTAATTGTTATGTGATATAAAGTTTTTTTTTCATATGAAAAATGATACTTTATTAACTTCTCATCATTTGAATCATAAAAGTATGCGGAAAATAAATGAAACAAGTTTTGTATGTCTTTTCGAGCAAAATAAATTATAGAAATCAAAATTTTCTACACTTTGATAACGATATCATTAACGGGGAGAGGGGGGGGGGGTTCAAGGGACGATAACGTATGAATCGGAAAGGGGAAGAGAGTCCAAAATTAACAAAAAGTTCATAAAATTATAATTGCACAGCCCCTTTCGTAATCGAGCTCTACGCAATAAGGAATAATAAAAAATATTTCATGTTTCAAAATTGTTTTTAAAACCTTAGACAATCAGTAAGGGGCTATGCAACTATAATTATAGTTATATTGCATAAAATCAAGTCTGCGGATTTATTTAAAACATACGTAATCTGAATTGTACAGTAAAATACACAGAAAAAGAGAGAGACTTTTAACAATTAATTTTTTCAAAGATAATTTTTGTATTTCTTATTTCTTCTATTATTACGAAAAGAAAGTATAGGATTTGTAAAAAGATTCGACACATTTTGACGTTTTGGGGGCCAGAGATACCGTTTTTACGAAATGTGAGTCTGTGACTCCATTTGCATGTGACACACATTTCGTGGATACTCTGTCATAAGAATTAATGTACAGAATTTAATATTTAAAATATATATGTTTAACCCTTAACTGCTGTGACAAAAATTGTCGCATAACTACTGTGAGCGGTCTGTCAGACTGCTCAATCTAAAGATGAATAAAATTTTAAATTTACTCTTAGAATGCTATTTCTGTATTAAACTTTACATACAGGACTATTATAAATAAAATTCAGCTATTCAAAAGTCTCTAGAGATAGTAATAAGGTTCCAAACGAAATAAAATTTGACCAGTATCTATAGTTAAACTAAAAATTGCAAGTTAAACTCTGAAACTTAAAAATCTCAGCGGTCTGTGAGACCGCTAACAACAGTTAAGGGTTAATGTAGAGATTATGTCCAGCCTGTCTCTGCTATAAAATGGCGATGATTAATTTTTAATGTAAATTCTATTTTTCAACGGATTTACAAGTTTTATTGGTCAGATATATCAAAAAACTTGTTTTTATAAAATGGCTGTATGTATGCGACCTAAATTTTGTGGGCGCTCTGTCTCAAGAAATAATGTATAGCTTTCCATAAAAAAAATATATTCAGATAGTCCTTGCTATAAATTGATTCTGATTACTTTTTGGCATAAATCGCTCAATAAATGGTCTTTATGTTCTACATTTTTTTAGATTTCTGCAACAACTCTATATGAATGTTTCATGGCGGATTTTCATAAAATTTCATATTTAATTTGTCCTTAGTATAATTTGGTGGGTTTTTTTATATTTTGGCGTAAATCGTCCAGCATATGGCGCAGCTGTGTTGCATTTTTCATAATTCGCACAAGAGAGGGGAGGGGGGATCTGCATAATTTCTGCAAATTCCAATCTTAAGAAATAACGCAAATATTTTCATCGAACTTCAGATTCAGTTACATGTTGACACCAGCTAATGTAGTGTCACCGTTGCAGATTTCGGTTTAGATCACTAAACAAGAAGCGCTTTTATGGTGCATTTCTTACGTGTTACCGATATTCATATCTTAAGAACTAATACATGGAATTTCATATCGTTAGAATCCCCGTGATGGGCATAGATTGTCTTTTAATTTTGGTACGTTGACGAATTTTGAAATAATATTATGTATGAGATAGAAGAAAGTTGTGAATTTGGAGTTGTGGACAAGGTACTTTCCGGTATTTTACATTTAAAAAAAAACATGACATTATCATCCACATTGTTTGAATTTTTTTATGTTAAAAATAAGATATATGTAGACTGGGTGAAAAAATATTGATATTTAGTGGAAGAGGGCTGGTAAGATTTTTACCGCGATAAAACTCTCAGGTTTTAACAAATTTTGTCAATTTTCACACATTTTATTTTGTAAAAAAATATTTATAATTGTCGGTATTTTTCGAAATTTTCGTAGGTAATGCAAGTATGGTCTATTGAGGTTTTCTAAAAAGATGTTCAAATACGGAAGTTTGGTTACATTTACGATGAAGAAAAGTACATATAGTCAATAAACATATAGTTTCCTAGTGGCGTGAAGTGATCTGCCTTCGCCAGTATATTTCAAAGAGTTAAAATTCAATTAATAATTTTGTTAAAATTCAATTAAAATTTTTTATACATGTAAATATAAGTGGTATTTAATATGGTTTTACGTAATTTTAATAAAATGTTAATATATAGGGGAGAGTGGGAGGAATGGGAAAGTAGGTTTTTCTCTTTATGTATCATTCTAAACATTTCATCAATCGCACGTTAGATGAAGCAACGGTAGCCAAATCTTTAGTTGAAAAAATTTGTTTGTCTGTATAAGCTTACAATTGTATAAAAGATTATTTCAAGAATCAAAAGTAAATTTACTTTTTATACTTTCTGTATATTAATGATTTGTTATCCATAGGTGTAATATTTTCATTATTTATAGAACATTATACTGTATATTATTAGTTATTTAAAACAAGTCTAAAAGCAGCACTTTTATTTATACAAGAAGTTTAATACAAAAAAAGAAAGTGGGGAGTAATGGGACTTGCCAGTAAAGGGAGGAATGGGATATGTCTTTCCTACAAAAAAAGAAAGTGGGGAGTAATGGGACATGCCAGTAAATGGAGGAATGGGATATGTCTTTCATACAAAAAAAGAAAGTGGGGAATAATGGGACATGCCAGTAAAGGGAGAAATGGGATATGTCTTTCATTTTTTTAATGAGATGAATGTAAATTCCTAACATGCAAACATATTTAGAGGGTAATATATTGATTATAACATTGATAATATATTCATTTACTTCAAAATGTAAATAATTTAAATTGATAATTTTTAATGTTATCTATGACTAACAATCCTGAATTTCCATTTACGTTATGAAGATCCTGGAATTCTATATTGTGCCACATACATTATATCAATCTACAATCTTTATTAGATTATATATCTAGCCGACACTTGATTATTTGTGCCTTATAGCTTTATTTTATTGTAATTCGATATATCTCTGTTAGTGGTGAGTTATGGAGCAAATTTTGAAACTTACAATTTCCTTGATTATAAAATACCTTTTGTATGTTTTGTTTCTATATTGTTCAAGAACATTAAAAAGTGTTTCATGTTGCACTCTATAAACTGGAATTTTTCTTTTAAAGTTAAACAAAGTTGATTTTCTAAGTTTTGTAAAAAGTGTCGCACCCACCCCAATTTCCTCTAAAATAACAAAAATTGTAAGTACCCAAATACCCTAATAAATGGGCCTGTCAAATGATGGCTGTTTGCATATATTCGAAGGTTAAGCTTTTCTGTTACAATGCATGTCTATTAGCATTATTTATCGGGTAAGAAGGCGGATTGTGTTTCAGCATTATTTACTTATAAGACATGCCATCAAAGGACAATGGCAACATACAATGCTGACGATTTTTTTTTTAATCCACAACGTCAACATTATGGATGCCTTCAGGACATCATTTTAAAAACAGTTTAGCAGATTTATTGATACATATTTAGCATTTATAAAGCATATTCAATATTTTTTTATGTTACAATTCCACCTATCAATGGATTTTTGTATTTTTATTTCATAAGTTACAAGAATGCCAAGCCTTTATAAAAAAGACCTTTTCAATATGGTTTTACTAATTCATTTTAGATTAAATAAGCAATGAATAATGAGAGCAATTTACGATTTATTAATACTCTGTCAGTAAATGGAAAAACCTCAGATGAGGAAATCCTGTGACTGCATATACGAATTTAACTCTGCCAAAATGCCGATAATCAACTTGAATTTAGAATGCATGTTTCTTCTTCATCTAGTTAATTTTTAAATAGTTGTAATATTCAATTATTCAATACGAAAATGAATATTGGCTTTTCTACAATATTACATTCATTATAAATTTTATTAAATTTTTCTTTCTTTTTTATGTTAACATCTAACTTATCATTTTAGATGCAGTAAGAAACTGAAGTTCAATTTAAAAACAATGGGAGTATCTTTGACGACGAAAGTAGAGGAAAAAGACGCACTATTATGATTGAGAAAAATCTTGCGAATCTCATTCTGCAGCCCTGAAATTTTCCCATTATTTTATTGCAATACATCTTTAAATTCAATTTCTGATATTATCTCCAAAAATAATCATTAAAAAGTATGCAATTCATAGGTATTTGTATAAATACTAATTTTGTAATATTTGCAAAATGTGAGTCACATTAAAAAGTTATTTTTTATTGTAATGAATTAAATAGTTATTTAATAAAATTTATTCATATTTCATTGTATTTTGTTATTTAATCATATTGCTTTTATTGAAAGCACATATATGTATATTACATTTATATCAAAGACCACAGCTCATAATATTTTCCAAATAAATATGTTTTCCTTTTTGTTTGTATTCTAGTTTTCTACTTTTAGAAAGATTGCTTAGCAAACTCTGATTATAACATACTGATAAACATTAAAAAGTGAAAAACCTGCCCAAAATTACAGATGATAAGTGAAAGATGCATTTTTGTGTACATATGTTAAGGTGTGTATATTATCTTCCCTATATGTAACTATTTGAGTTACAGATTCTAATTCCAGAGCAATATTAACCACAGAAGAACTCTACAAAACTCATACACGTTCGACCCATTCTTCGGGATCTTTAAGCCAGTTTAGAGTTTTAAATTTGTGATCCTATCAATAATTAAATTTTTTCTCTTTAATATTTTAATTTGAAACAAAACTCTCAAGCAAATAAAGTATTGAAAAATGCATAATGTACTAACGTAGGTGGTGAAAGAAATTTGTGAGGAATAAGTCGAGGAAAAAGACAATAAAAAAATTAAAGGGAAAAAGATTCTAGTAATTAATAAGAATTGTACGGCATATCCAACTGAAATAAGAATAAGGTTTAAAAAAATTCTTATATGGGTGATTCTCAAAATAGGGGACAATTTATGTCTTTCGGCATACAAAAAAAATTGAGGTTTTCTGTCATGTTTTTATATTTAGATATGTTTTTCTTAACATTATTCATTATTTGCACTCAAGAATTACTCACTTTTTAGTTAAAAACACCTTAAAATAAGAATAAAGATTCAAAATGTCATTAGCATGGATGTCCACAGCAGCTCTGCCTTGTGTATACTAGCATTTTTCAAGAGTTAATATCATGTTTATAAAATAAACAAATGTTATTATTTCTTTATATTAATCAAGGAGAGGATTTATCCAATAAATTTCTTTTTAAAAATAAAATTATAGTACATAAAAAAAGAATTAGAGTTTGTCCTCCATATTCGATTTTCAAAACAAGGTCATACTAAAACAGATTGTTATTTATCAAAATTTCATTTTCACATATGACAATAGTTTGAAAATACGAAGTTTCTCCATGGCAACAAGTAGCCATTTTATCCCAGCCTGAAAATAGAAGCATGTATTGTATTTTAAGAATAGAAGTTGACTATTAGGATAGTACATCAATTGTATGTCATTAGAATGGATAATAATTTTCATGTTTATTTTATAGTTAAAATTTTTAGTTTATTTTTTTGCATAGAACTTTTGTGATTTAAAAAGCCCCAGAAAGGACTATTGCATTGTGATTATATTATGGCTCATAATCTTATTTAAATTAAAATTTGTCATGAGCATGGACAGATATCAGTGTCATTAGCATGGTTTTTCTGTCCATGCTAAAGACTCCTATGTACATAAATGTAACCAGTGCTTATACTGTATCCTTTATAAAGTTTAATTTTATGTATAAATTTAGGTATTACATTTATTATCCCTAAAATATGCATTAAATCCGTAGGAAAATCACTAAGACAGCTTCTTACATTGTTAGTGTCAGAATGTTGCTCATGTAACAAAGTTTGCTCTTTGGTAATGTTTTTATTCTCCTTATATGTATATATGTAAAAATGGAAATCATTTGCTGAAAAGGAAGGCTAATAAATATAGAAAAAAAATATTTAAACAGGAAGAAAATAAAAATTTCATAATATATTTATTCCACGCAATTTGTTTTGTCATTAGCATGGCTCAAAAAATACTAATTATTTTTTTAAGTTAATTTTTAAATATTTAGCTCTGCTGACTACATGGAAAATATACACACCTATTTTTTTCAGAAATTTCGCTAACAGTAATTTTTTTAAGATTTCATTTTTGAAATCGTCCCCTATTTTGAGAATCACCCATATGTGACATTCAGATAAAGACATTAAATTTTCTGCAAATATCTTATCTGATTTTAACCATTGAATTAATTATTGTGTAGTGTTTCAAAAATATGTAACAGAAGACACTTGTTAAAGAAATTCATATGGCCATAGAACTGAATAAAACACCTTAAATACAAGACTACTATATTTTTACTTATAGCATTTTAGTTTAGAAGAATATCCGCATAAAATGAACGGACAATGTTTTTTTTATGATATAAAGATTTTTAAATCATGTATTGGATTAGGTGACGCTCAGTGCTTTATATGTATAAATTAAGCACTGTGCTTCATCTAAAATCATATTTCTTTTAGGCATATTTTAAATCTCAGTTCACATATTTTTATACATTTATTTACATCATTGTATCTGTTTTTTTCATTTAAATAAAGATCGTAAGATCTGCTTCAGTTTATCTCCTCATTTAGTGCTACTGTTATAATGCTCATTTAATAAAGAAAATGATTTTGCACCTCTTTAAATATCTACAGTGAACTTCAGTGAATTTTCTCATGCGTAACTTTTATGTCAATTGCTGTTATAATACTGAAACACATATTAGGCCATATTGCTTATTTTACATCGAAATATTTTGATACATGAGGAAAACTCCACTCTGGATACTTAAAATTATAAAAATTTAACTTCATATGGAAAAAAATTCTATAATAACTCCAATTAATTTAAGTATTAATATGAAAAACAATTTCGTAAAATCTTTTCGCAATACTGCTGTAAAAAGATTAATAATAAAACTGCAAAAAATTTGTGCAGTTACAAATACATTTTGGTAAGTGCAAATAAAATATTTTAAATACAATAGTAAAAAAGCATTAACAAATTTACTGTATTAACACTTGTACTGTTGCAAAGAGCTTTCTGGCGAGAATACAAAATGGGCTTAAATACAATACTAAAAAAAATTTAGTAATTTTTCGAACGGTACCTCATTAAAGTTACTTTTTTTTGATAAAGTACATAAAAGGTTTAAGATGCAAGCATAAAAAACCCATAGTAAATGTGCCATAAAGTCCCTTGCAAATGTACAACAAAATTCTCAATAAATATGCTACAAAATGTTTTGTAAGAATACTAAAAATCATTAGAAAACTCACAAAATAATGTATAGAAAACTCCCTAAAAATTAATAATTACATGTACTAAATAATCCTCAGAAAATTTACCAAAATATATATAGTGATCACTCTAAAATATCGCTAGTAAGTTTACTAAATAATGTTTCGTACATTTATAAAAACTAATATGAGAACCTCCCTTACAAATCATTAGTAAATTTACTAAATAATCAGAGTAAGTTTACAAAAAGTTCTTTAGAAAACTCCCTAACAAATCGTTACTGCATATACAACATAATGACTGGTAAATTTACGAAAAATTCCTTACTAAACTCCCTGAATAATCATTAGTAAGTTTAATAAATAATATTAAATAAGTTTACAGATGATTCTTTAGGAAACTCACTAAACAATCGTTAGTATGTTTACTAAATAATATTTAGTAATTTCACAGACGATCCTTTAGGAAACTCACTAAAACATCGTTAGTATGTTTACTAAACGATATTTAGTAACAGTAACTAAAGCAACTTTTGTAATTGTACATGATTTTCTTCTGTTACGGTTACATGAAAAGTTCTAGGCATCCCAGTTTCCTAGAAAATTCTTAGTAACCTTGCAGATTTTTTTTTACAGTGTACGAAATTGTAGTGAAACCAGCTATGCTATATTTTAAAACTTAGGGAAAATGTATAAAAAACAGATAACATAAAATCCATATCAAGATTTGTTTAAATGTGAAACAAAAACTATGTAATATCTTACGAAAACTAAGCTATAATTAAGAAAGAAAAAAAATGAAAGAGAGAGACAAGTCATAGAACAAACAATCAAGAATTCCAATAATTTCTAGTTAAAATTGGGTTTTTAATCAAAAAGTTGCAAAAGTTTTTAAATAGAAATTTCATAAATATTAAAGATGGTTTTCGCAATGAGAATAATTCTAAAGCGATATTTATTTAGCGTTTAGTCTTTACATACATTATCTCGAAGTATTTCTACAGATATTTTCCATAATAAACCACTCATTTCAAAATAATTATGTATGTAAAGTTACTCCATAAAAGTGGTGGCAATATTCTGCCTAAAATTTTATAGAGTAAATTAATTTACGCAACTGTGTAATTTAAATTTTTATAATCAATGTAATGTTACAGATTCGGGTATTTTTAATGCAACATAACACCAGTTACATTGGTTAAATTACTATACAAAATGGATGTTGCATATTATAATTATTTTTCTTTCGTTACAGAGAAAGCTAATAAAAACGTAAATGCACTAGAAATTTGCATTGCCCAATTTCAAATATCGGCGTTTTTTATATGCATGCTTTCACAGATTTTCATTTTTCATTAACAAATGAAAATTTCGATAAAAATAAAAACCACAGCTCGTCATTAAATTTCCTTATCACTATATTGCCAATTGTCACTGTATTGCCTAACTATTGAAATCTACATATAGGTCTGATATTGGGAAAAATTGTAAATAATAATAATAATAATGATAACAATAATTTTAAATTTTCAGCTAAATTTGATACTTTATAATGTGTATCCTATGTACACAATTAGGGATTTTTAATATTGTATTGCTATATTTTGCAATTAAATGGGCTTAAATATTTTTTATGCTTAATGCTCTGCAACTTTTTATAAATAATTTTAAGGTTTATGACTTCAGTAAAAATAAGAAAAGTAATTTTTTTGATCGATTGAATATTCTGTTGTTCTTCTTTCCGAAGAACAAATTCAAAATTTTTGTCAAATGCAACCATCTGACATGTACAAAATAAGTGTAATTCCATAAACATATACTGGACAATTGCATTACAAAATTTAACTACTAAGAATGTATTTAATAAAAATACATAACATTGCTCAATGGTGCACAAAACAAGAACTTTAATATGAACTTGTACAATTAAAATAAAATAAAAATATCAACGTTTCGCGCCGTCTTCAGGAATATATGATATTGAAATGACTAAAATTTGCTTCCTGATCGAGAGATTAGAGCAATATTATCTCTCGATCAGGAAGACAACTTTCAGTCATTTCAACATCATACTTTCTTGAAGACGGCCGCAGAAGACAGCGCGAAACGTTGATATTTTTATTTTATTTTAATTGCACAAGTTCGTATTAAAGTTCTTGTTTCGTGCACCATTGATCAATGCTTTGTATTTTTTATAAATACATTCTTAGTAGTTAAGTATTATTCCACTCTTTGGACAGTACTTTATGAGTTGCAGCGATCATATTAGCCAAATTTATGGCACATAATGAGAATTCTAGAGTTTTTAGGTGCGTTCGTAATTATGTAAATACTTAGCACCTATTGTTGTCGCTCAGTCCGTCCGTCTGTCCGTCTGTCTGTCCGTCCGTCTGTCCGTCTATCTGTCCGCATATAACAACGACAAAACTACCCAACCGAATCGTTTGAAATTTAAAATACATACTTTTAACATAATTTTGTTGAGTCATTTCAAATTTTATGAAAATTGGATGGATAGATCAATTACAGGGGCAATCAAAAAGATTCCGTTACATTAGGTCAATGGGGAAAAAAGTTTCAAATGCATTTTGATCGTTTGAAATTTAAAACGTATATTTATTACATAATTTTGTCGAGTCATTTTAAATGTTATGAAAATCGGATGCATAGATCAATTACAGGGACAATCAAAAGTATTCCGTTACATTACGATCAATGGGAAAAAAGTTTCAAATGTATTTTAATGGTGTTACACTCATTTGAACATAATAGAATTGACATGAATCTATGAAGTATGTACTAAAATATACATTCTGTACAATCTGTGATGCAAAGAATATTTATTATTAAATTACAGGGCCACAGAAAAAATCCAAAACTGAAAATGCAAAAACTAGGCCAGTTGTGGATCATCCTCAGCTATCGTGTGCAAAAAAAGCATGCAAAAATATTAAAATTTGGGCGAAATATTTGAAAAGAACGCCCCCATAGACTTTACATTATCATCCGGGTCTTTTTCTGTGCTATTAAATTAAATGTTGTGATTTGATTTTAAACGTATAAAGCGCAAATGAAAGATTAACGATGACGCATCTACAACAAAAAGCAAATTTTATAAGGACATTTATTATTCCGCTATTAATGGGGAAAGAGCAATACAGCGAAACAATAAATACATTTATTATTTCGCTTTTAATAATGAAAGAACAATTCGTTGCGTGTGGAATTGCTGCATAGGTGTGCACAAAACAGGTATTTCAACAGTTATTTGCCTTCAGCAAGTTTTCCCCTCCAGCACAAGCGAATAAATGTCACGCAATTAAATGTTAATCAATCTCCTTCTTCCCATTTGACGTTATATATTATGAAAGAAGTATTTGAATAAATGTGTACATTTCCGAAATGTCTAACCTCTAACAGAATATTTTAATAAAAAATAGTTTTAGGTTTTCCTTTAAACTATACACATTATGAAAGTTTAATTATTCACAGAAAAACATAGTAAATATGCCTTAAATACACTAAAACGATCATGTTGAAATAACTATCTAAGGCAAAATATATAAATAAAAGCAATGCACAAGCTTAACACATGCTTCTATTGTATTATAAGTTATTGTAAGGTATTATACTTGGCTTTGTATATATAAATATATATTTATGCATAACATATACATACATAAATCTACGTGTACAATGCGTAGGTAGTAATAGAATACAGTATATTATAGTATATAATAGAATGACATATTGTATGAAAACTTTTATATCGAGTTAACATTATATGTATGTGCGCGTGAGTGTGTGCCGTATATGTTACATATATTCAAGTATGTATGAGTTTTTGTGTGAAAATCTACTTTTTGGTGGAAATTTTTACATTTCTATGTTATAAGAAAATTTTTTTGCATTTATTCTGTAATGTAAAATAATATTTTTGCTTAATTTAAATTGGTTTAGTTTTAACAGTTTGTATATTATAAACTTGCTCTGTGAGTAAATAAAAATATTTAATAATAATTATTTGCAGGAGCTTTTTATTAAGTCATTAAAAGATAAGTAGCAAAATACACGTATTTGTAAGTTTTTAACATCAACGTGTTGGATAATACATAAATCTTTAACTTTTTATTATAGAAAACATGATATTTTCAACACTCGTGTCCCGTGCCAAATTACTCGAAAATAATGTTTTTTTATGACCAACGATAATTTAAATCGCCTTCTGAATGAAAAATTTCATTCTATATAGTTTATAATTGCACTTCAAAATCTATTTACCTTTTTAAGGTATGTGCAAACCACCAATGCCCTTTTTTTCCAAAAAAAAAAAAAAAAAAAAAAAAAAAAAAAAAAAAAAAAAAAAAATCTGAAATATTTTTTAAATGCATATGTTTTTAGTTAAAACAGGAAATAAAAATAAAAATTAAAATAAATTTGTAATAGAATTTTAATAAACGTTTTTAGATTAGGAAATATTTTCTAAAATTTTAGTAAAGAATTGCGTTTATGCCAAACCTTCTATAACGAAATCGATTCAAAATATTTCACTTTTCTCAATATCACATTAACACTAACTACTAACTACTTACCTGAGTTATAAATCAAACAATTTGCAATGCTTTTTAAATTTGCTAATAAATACCAAATTTTCTATACAAAATATGATTTTTTTTCTTCATTAAAATCAGCATATGAATAATCATATACATACTTAAAAGATGTATCAGGCTTCAAAACATACAAAAAGATGAGCAAAATCTTGTGGCCTAATTTTATTTCAATATCATAAAAAATTAGCTAAGAAATGAGGTTTCTTGTAAACGTAAACAATGAAAAACACAGAGAGCTCAAATAAAGATTTTTAATATATTACAAAAAATATATGTATAATGGCATATTTTTGACTATAACTTTACTTCTAATTATCTTTGAACCTTAAGAAAATAATTTTTGAATATTAAACGTTTTCCCCAAAAATGGCCATCAAACAGGCCATCTCAGCAGAATAATGCTGTTTTATTTTTCCTTCTTTGCAAATTTTTTGCTTTTGTATTTATAAAATACCTACCATAAAAAATATCATATAAATGAATTCTTAAAAATCATTAAATTGGAATAAATATGGTTAAACCTTTAAAAAAAAAAAAAAAAAAAAAAAAAAAAAAAAAATCGTAATATGCAGAAAAACAAATTGACGCCGATGATCAAAGTTGAAGATTTCATGTTAAGGTGGATTTAATTAAAAGATATATGGTACATATATATATTTTTCAATTTAAGTGCTTACATATTTTTATTATTAATTCAATAAATTACTTGTTTAATAAATTAAATTTGTTTTGTTTTTGATACTATTTTTACATTTATACTTATTATTATTATTATTATTATTATTATTTTAAATGTTTCTTAAATAGCTTTAATAATCGAAAGAGGAATTATGTCTTTAATTATTAACAAAAAAAGTATAATGTAATTTTGTAGCATATTAAAGTATTACTTCAAAATAAAATACTTTTGACATTTTTTTGGTGCAGCCATCTGTTGGGAAAACATGTAATGTGTCGAAACTTTATAAATAAAGAGACGTTGTTTAATTAAATACGCGTATAATAGTTCTGTCATTAATGTAAGATTTTAATAATTATAGCAAATTAGCAGTTTTGATTTATTAATTTACGGATAAAGTGATTTAAAGGACATATTAAACGAAACAAGCAATGCGATCTGCGATCACAATTACCAACTTGTTAATATTTAGGCAAAGGACTTTAAAACTATCTGCTGCTCCAGTTTTTTCATAATTTTATGTTTCCATTCTTATTGATTTGATTAGTGATGGATTGGGAGTTATTGGTAACATGTTTACCTAGTTTTTCAAATTCTCTTTTAATTCTTAAGGCATTCATTAAAATAGAAAATAAAGCCTTTGTGCAAAAATGCTTAAAGATAGAAAACCAACGATTACAAATGCACAAATAAAGTAAGAAAATGTAGCAAACAGCCGTTTCGAATCTACTATGGAGATTCTTCATCAGTGCAAAACTCAGCGAGCTAAAAAAGCAAAACTGAGCAAAGAGACTGGCTGCTCTCTTCTCATTGGTTGTTTTCCTTTAGGCGGGATCGTTTCCGTAGCGGGTATATAAGCCTGCGTCTCTCTGTCTCTTTGCTCAGTTTTGCTTTTTCTAGCTCGCTGAGTTTTGCACTGATGAAGAATCTCCATAGTAGATTCGAAACGGCTGTTTGCTACCTTTTCTTACTTTATTTGTGCATTTATAATCGTTGGTTTTCTATCTTTAAATATTCCATTCATTTCTGGTATTGAATGAGGGGATATTTGAAAAAAAAATGTGCTGGTTGGATCAAGTCTATTCTTTATCTTGATCTTTGAATAAGTTTATTTATATTTTTGTAGGAGTGTCATGCATTTAATCCTATATTCTAAACGTTTTTCATTACTTCTTTGAATGTTTCATCTCCAAATGTTTAAGACAGATCGGATTACAATTAATACAACAGCACAATAAGTGTGAACAATTAGCTTTTTACAATTTTATTATTGCGTATCTTCTACTTTAACATGGCCCATGTCTTTGCTCGGCAATATCTCTCTAATGGACCACGTTGGAGAACACCATCGGAACACAATGACAGTTAATACGATAAATAACTTAATATTCCATCGAACTGCAATATATATATAAGCACACAAATTAATATATGATTTCCTAGCTTGGCAGATAGTGGTAAAGCAACAGTATTATATGTTATGGAGAAAAAATTCGATTTTTGGCTAAAGATATTTCTTCACTCCTATTGGATTAATGTAATTAATTTCAAGTCTGGTCTTAATATTAATAAATGTAGCTTTAATAAATTGATGTATGATTCCCATTTAAAATAATCAGTTTCATGTGCACCAAATTCAATTTTAAGTGTAATGACAAGCAGTATTTTTAAATATTGTTTTCTGCAACAAAAGGCAAATGTTTCTAATAGAAAGATTTAGGCTAGGGGACGGAGAACATTCAAACTTAAAATGTGTAACTACACGAAATATTCTGATAGAACTATTTTATTATTATAGTAAATAATTTTGCAATTTATAATCCCTATTTATGTCTAACTGTTAACAAAATCAGGTGAGTTTCAACATTTACCAGATGTTTAATTTAAATATGTTAGGTTTCAGCATTAATAAAAATTACAATGTGAAAATATCATAAAATAAGTGAACACCTTAAATGGCAAATTCTATCATTAAGTCGAGGAAAAACATGTTTCTTTCACAAAGAAATCAGAGTGTGCGTGTTCAAGTAGTGTAATGAGTGTGAATCATTTGTAGAAATATATTCTGTCGGTGTTACATATCGTGATGACAAAATTACCACTTATCCTGTAACTCCCATAATTATCAAAAAAGTAGAGATCCTCTATTATGCTTGTTTCTATAATTTTTAAAATTGCATGACTAACTTATACGTACTACTCACAGCTTTTAAACTGTAGGTAATAACTGTTTTAATCTGCTATACTTTAAGTTAATTGCGTTTCGCAATAAAATATTATTTTTAATATCATAAACAGAAAACAATGATAATAGAAGAAAAATGACATTCAAAAAAGAAATGTATTTATTTTTAATTGAGTTTTTTATTGCTGCAAAGTTAGAGTATTGCATTATGGTAAAATTATTTAGTGTAAAATCCATATTTTAATTAATTTGGTAAATTTACTTTGAGTTTCCTCTTTATGATAAAAATATCCATATAAACGTAGGAAACAAAAAGTAAAGTATTCGCAAAACATCTTGTTGACCACGAAAAATATGTTCCTTAAAGAAATAATTAAATTTAAGTTACAAATATTCCTCATTAAATACCAAATTCACAAAGATGATAATTGAAAAACATTTAACAATTCTAAATTTTTCTTTCTTAAATGCCCAAAATATTTCAAGAGACCAGTTTGATAAGAAGTTCGCAAATTATATCAGTCTTTTTTATTCTTACCTTAAATGGCAAATTCCATCATTAAGTCGAGAAAAAAATGTTTCTTTCACAAAGAAAACACAGTGTGCGTGCTCAAATAGTGCATTGGGTGTGGTCTGCAAACTATCATTTGTAGAAATATATTCTGCCGATGTGACATATCTTGATGACAAAATGATTTGCAGACACATATATATATATCTATCTTTGTCTCAATATATTTATACACACACACATATGTGTGTGTGTGTGTGTTTATGTATGTGTGTACATAAAAATTTAAATACATATTATATACAGGGTTTTCAAGAATGACCGGTATATTTGTAAAATCAATAAAAATTAAACGGGCAGCGATAGAAATACACCTTTTGTTGCGATATACTTGGGGCATCAGTAAATTTTCAGGCTGACAAACTTTCGAAATTAGCTAAAATTTTCAACAACAGATGGCGCTGAAGGCGATTTGAAAGATATAGAAGAAAATACAGTCTGTGAGTTCGCCATTCTGTAAGTTGTCGTTCTGCTGTAAACCTGTGCTGCTCATAGATTGCAAGTTTCCTGTGAAAAAATGGTTTATTCCTTAGAACAGAGGATTTTTTTACCTGAAAGATCAGGTGTACAGCCACAATCCAGAAACAATTGAACAACGGAAGCAGTACATCTCTTCTGCATGTGAAGCCCCCCTGACACATTTACAAAGGTTTTTAGTAATATCGTTGAGAGACTATGCCATATTATTGCTGTGCATGGTGGATTTGTGGAAAATATCGTACTTTAGATTTTTCTAGACTGCAGCGCCACCTGTTGTTGAAAATTTTAACTAATTTCGAAAGTTTGTCTGTCTGAAAATATACTGTTGTCCCAAGGATATTGCAACAAACAGTGTATTTCTATAGTTGCCCGTTTAGTTTTTATTGATTTTTTTAAATATACCGGTTATTTTTGAAACACCCTGTATTTTGTTTCACTTCTTACAAACACTACAATGTCTTTATATGTACGATTTATCCAGCATAGGGGAGGTAGAAGAGATATGATACAACTTACAATTATTTATGACCCTTAGAAAGCTTTTTTTAAACAATTTTTTTCATGTTTTCTTATAAAGTGACGATTTATATTTTTATTTAAAATGTAGTGAATTTAAAAATATAATCATTTATAAAGTATATCTGAATTAATTTAAATGGTTGCTATTGTATAAAATCTTCCCATTATTGGGACGATTGATACACTTTCAAGGGAGATTTGGCACTCTTTTAGGTAAATTAAAAAAAGAAATTCAGACAATTCAATTTGTGTGAAATTTATTTAGAATAAATCTTGAAAGATTTTACTAAAAATTATTTCTTTCACAACTTACTGCTTGAGAATTCATTTTTTTCTTTCAGAATTTTCATTTTTTATTTTCGTCTGTTATCTCTATTTTTAAATTATTCATCAATATATTTTGTTTTATTTTTTGACAGGCGTATTCATCAATATTAAAGAATTTACTTTACATTTTTCACATTTTGTGGTAGAAGTTGTTTTCTTTGGATAACATTTGAATATCCACAGGTGTCTTGTAAACTTAGTATGATGCCCTGTATTTTCATTAAAATATTTTTTTAAGTGTCGTGTCAGTAGAAAACTGGTGAATATTTAATTCTCTAGCTTCGCGTTGAAGAACACAAGAAGATGCTGGAAATAAAAATATAAGCATTGTCGAAACAATTAGGGCCAAAAGGATAAATAACAGTCTTTTTCAATCCAGATAAAATAAAATATTTGTTTGAGTAGATGAATTCAAAAATGTTTTACAAGTTAATCCTCCTTACCAATTTCAATAGTTGTTGTTGTAAAACAATAATGAATTATACAGTTCCATATTAGTAAAAACTTATTAAAAGGGAAATGTACAAGTGTATCATTCCATCCAAGTATTAATGCATCATATCATCGTATCATCCTTTATTGGACATTCAGTCACTTTTTATAAATATAGTACAAGATGACTATCTACTTTATAGCAAAAAATATCCCAACAATATGCATTGTAAATGAAAAATATATAGATAGTTCCTTCATGACAATAACAGTTATCAAAGAAAATCTTTATTAAAAAAATACAATGAAAAACAAAATTTCATCAAAGTTCAAGAAGAAGCAAATTTTTTTGTTCAACACCACTAAGTCCAGCTAACAATGGATTTTGCAAATAAAAGAAAGCTTTACATGTCTTAGAATGGCTTAGAATGCCGTATGTTAAGCAAATTCTCCCTATGCATCAGACTTCCCCTACCACCCCAAATAATTATACTCGTTAGCATATGTGACGATATGTTTTGGCACTGAGCCTGACCTCAGTGTATTATCTGTCTGTGTATTATCACCAAAATTTATTTATATTAAAGTTGAAAAAATATTTTTTATCAATCCGACGAAACAAATCATCGTTTTTTGCTGCCCTTTTTCAGTTTATGATTTTTTTTTTTTTTCATTTTGCAAAATTTTGATATTATCTGTAAATGCAATTATGCGCATAAATCTTACTTAACTTTTTAGAGCATCAGACGTCCTAATTTCTTTTAATTTTTTGTGAAGATAACATAAAGGTCTATTCAACTTCTATATTTAAAAAGGCTGACGTTCTTGCATCTGACTCTTACCATACAAATGTCATGAAGAGAAGATATAAAGTATTTTTTATGGAATGAATACAAAAATGGTCTACAACTTGGCAATCTCGGTGTAAAATAACAAAATTTAACATGAATAAACAGCATCTAGCAAAATTAATAATTGAGAATATTGCAGTTCAAAGTTTGCTCTGTGTTAATGGACATTTTCTTTTTGGAAAATATTGTCGTGAATTTTTGAAAAAAAATTCTTGGTTTTCCATTTTATTTTTTATTGCTTGTAGCATTCAACATTAAGTATTTGGTGTACTAAATGATTTATAGTTTTTTTTATTATTTTTTTTTATAATGGTAAATAGCTTATAGTACGTTACGTCCTACCAAAAACTTGTGTATGTGTTGCAACGTCAATTTAGATATTGCAAGGTATATATCACAGGAGATGTATTATATCATCCAATTTAATAACCGAATGTTGCTTCTTTAGATATTCGACATCTGCAATCAGAGCTATTTCTATTTGGGTATTATGTTCTTATCTAGAAATCGAAAATTTGCTTGATGACTAAGTTGAAATAATCAGGTTTTTTCTAAAGGGAATTTTGTTTGCTGCTTGAAATAAAAAAGTGATCTATCTTAAGGTTATTTTCTTTCATTATCAGTAGAAACAAGTGATTTTCCTTAAACGAAAATCAAAAGGAGTCCAATTTAACCCGGGATAACGCACGCTTACCCAGGGCATGAATGGTTTTAACTTTGTCACCAATAAAATCAATCTAAAACAGTCGGTTTATTTTCACGGAGACAATTCTTACAAATTTTGTGATAAAATAAGTTGAAGATTACTTTAAAATAATTAGTGGTTGCAATTATAAAAAATCATACGCACTCCGGCTCTTTTAAGCGCGTTCTCCAGGGTTAATAATTTAATTTAGAGAAATTTGCTGCGGATTTACCTCACATCAAATAATTATGTTTGAAACTAGAATTTTCATTTAATAAGAATTATCTTATTATATTTTACTAAATAGTTCACATTAAATATTAAATAAAATTTCTATGTCTTATTATAATGGTTTGATTCGCAGAATGTACGTTGGAAATTTCGGATAATGTTTCCTTTTAAACTAAAGATGCATCCGTGAAGATAACTATTTGATTTAAATTCTAATATGAGTTTATAAGGAAAATATTAGGGGGTTTATTCATAAATTTAAGAAAAAAATGTTAAACAATAACCATATAGAAAATTTTTTACGATTGCGCAATCAATAAAAAAAATATCAAAACACTGCAACATGAACATGTAGGATTTTTATAGCAGAAAGCTGTAAACACTTTCTGTCTGTTGCTTAAATTTCCATTGATGTGCATATGAAATTGATAAGAAATAAAAGAAATTCAAAAACATATTCTACCATGTGAATAGAAGTTTTACTTACAGGGTAGCCAGGCTTCAGCAAATTTCCAGATTAGGAAATTCTTGGGTATCAGTATTTTCTTACTTAGAATTCCTCCCCTCATAGCATGCATGGTCACAGTGACGTCACTGTGAGTCACTTTGGTCACATAACATCTGTGACCAAAATGCCACCACTCAGGGACGTCACATTGTGACTGAGATGTGACTTTATTAAAACTTTTTAGAAAATTACAAACATTCTTCAAAATATGTTATTTACTTTAAAAAACATGTTTCTGGCAATTTAAATATCGTCGCTTTTGTCACAGTTTCGTCACAATGCTAATGTCAAATAAGTCACAAATGACACATTTTTCACAAATTTGTCACATTGTGACCACTTTGTGAAACGTCACAAACGAGCTCTAAAACGGCCATAACGACTTCACATTTTAGTCACTGTGACTTCACATCGACGTCACGTGACGTCACATCGTCAAACGGTGGTCACAAAATCACAGTGTTACTTCATAAGGACGTCGCAGTGACGTCATCATGCCTTACGGGTCTTTGTATAATACTGATTTTTCAGCTTTTCTGCTTGATACATTTTTCTATACAAAAATATTGATATCTTGACAGTAAAATTCCCTGAAGCCTGACAAGAGCCCACAATATTTACAGAAAAAGTACGCAAAAAGACCCGGATGATTATGTAAACATGTGTGATGATTATGTCTATGGGAGCGTTCTTTTCTAATATCTCGCTCAAATTTTAATATTTTTACATGATTTTTTTTGCATAGGCTAGCTTAGAACGATCTATAACCGGGCTAGTTTTTACTTTTTCGATTTTGCTCATATATTTTTTATATTATGATAGTCTCAATTTCAGAACCGGTTTAAACCGGTTTTGAAAGTTAAAATATATTTTTTTAAAATCTGAAACCAAAATCGAAAAAGTAAAAACTAGCCCGGTTGTTGATCGTCCTAAGCTAGCCTATGCAAAAATAATCATGTAAAAATATTAAAGTTTGAGCCAGATATTAGAAAAGAACGCTACCATAGACTTTGCATAATCATCCGGGTCTTTTTGCGTACTTTTTCTGTGACTATTGTGGGCTCTTAAGTGCTAAATTACATTTGAAAGCTAATGTTTTTTATGCTTTGTTTTTTAAAATAAACTCATCGAGGAGATATTCTCTAACGTCAATTGAAATAATGTAGAGGACATTTTCTAATCTCATCAACGCCAAAGCTGTATGTAACTACTGTTTTGCAAAGAAATTTTAATGTCTGTATTTAAAATTGAGCTATGTGTAAAGATCCTTTTAGATATAAAAATTATTTTAACTATTATATGGACAAAACGGTACATGGAAACCTGTAATAATGCCGTGCATGTTTAAAATTGTATTACATTTTAGAATAGAATAATGTTTATTTCACATACGTAAATTTAGAACGTTAAATTTTAATACAGAAAACGAATACACCCTCAGTAGCTGTAAAATGACTTGTTAGAAAGTACAAAATAGCTGTCATTTTTTCTTATTAAAACTAACTAAAATATTATAATAATAAAGTTTTTATATGTTTCTGCTAAAAATGAAATGCAATGCCGAACAATGCAATGAAATAAGACATAATCTGCAGTTTTATGTAGAATAAAAACTGAAATTCGTTGAAAACATTATAATTACTGAAAAACAAAATTGTAATTCTTATTTTTAAGATTCTGAATGAAATGCCTTTTTCTCTCTTATATAAACTTTTATATGCACTTTTTATGAACTAATTTAAATAATTCTAAATCAATAAAGATTTCTTTTTTTAATAAAGTCCTATAACTTGATCACGTTTTACGACACATTAAACATAGCATTTAAATGTATCTATGTACATATATTATTTTCATTACTAAAATAAATCTTCATACACAATTTTTTAATGGGAAATCTTGTGTCTCTGTGGAAAAAATACAGAATTAATTTCCTCACTATATGTCCTATAATAAATTATTAAAAGACATCTTGACAGTTTTTCTAGAGTAGATTAAACTCTTCTTTTCATTTTGTGCGAAATTCCATTAAGAGTTTAGAGCTACGATCAAAATTTAAGTAAAATATGTTATTTCCCCCTTCCCCTTGAAACATAAGGTTTTAAAATGATGCTTTAAAATGTATTTTTTTTAGCTTACAGCCAAAGACGGAGGTGGTGTGTTAAGTTTTTAAAAGTAAAGTGTAATAAAGAAAGAAACATAGCTTTTTAATTATCTGAAGCTTAATGCGTTTGCATATAAATCGCGTTAAATAATTGAAGTTTGTAGAATTTTCTGTATACTGTTTATCGCGGTAAAAATGTATAAAAATATAACTTAATTAATAATTGTATAGATTTTAAATAAAAATAGAATATAGTAAAAATATCGAAGCATTACTCTGTTTACAATAATCTTACTATGTATGTTTATAAAATTCAAAATAAGAAATAATCAAATTTAAATTGTGAATAGCATTACGTGCTACTAACGTCACAAAAACGCATGAGTATCACAAAGTTCAAATTGCAATTGAATATTTTTATCATCTATTCGCATCAGTATAATTGAAAAATATAGTTTGCAATATATTTCTCTTGCGAAGCGAATGTAAAATATTTTTTTTTTTTAAATGTGGTGCAAGATAAGATTAAAAAACATTCTCTTGTAATTGAAATTTTGCAAAAATCCCAATGTAATGTAAAATCAATAAACTACTTAAAAAATAAACGTTTTAAACAAGCATTATATTATATCAATCAATACACTGCATCAACCGCTATACTATTCTATATATATATCATATTACTCTTAAAAATGTCTTGGACTAACAGATTTCAAATAAAATATATTTTGAACTTGAAATATAATTGCGTCTTTTATATAATTAAAGTTAGTTGTATTGATCATTGTATACAATAAAAATAAATACATGTTATAAAAATTATTTTTTTAAATAGTTTAATTAAAATGATCGATTTATGCAAATTAATCTTCACATGAAATTTTTTGATGAAAGACATTATGATCGAAGCATAAGGAACTCGAAATTAATTTTCACACCATATATCCAACAATATATTATTAAAATAAATCTTATCAAATTTAGGGAGATTAGTCATTTCTACTTATCGTGGGTGAAATTCTATTAAAAATTTCGAGATAGGAGCAAATTAATTTTTTTAAAGTATTACTAAACTAATTTATTACTATTATAAGTGATTTCAAATTATAAACTATTTTAAACTAATTTTTCTACTTGCAATAAAAAATCTGAGCGATATAGTTACCAAATTTTACTTATTTTTCTTCTTCAATTACTTCTTTTGTGAATTATTTTCTACCATACAAACAAGGTACATAAACGTTGTATCAGACATTCCTTATGAAACATTTTTCAACGCTAACATAATATCTATATACATATATATTTCCATTTGTATTCATTTTAATTATTTATTTTTCCCTCCATGTTTAATGTGTTATAAGTTATTAAATTCAATGGTTCATATATTGTAATACGATTAATGGTTATATATATATATATATATATATATATATGTATATATATACATAGATATACAGTACAATGTCCAAAATGCGGAACCCTCCAACATCTGCGATTCCGAATTTTAGATCATTTTGAGTTTATTTCCCCCCCCCCCCCCCCGACACCAAAAAAAAAATCTATCCCAACCTTTTACATAAAACAAAAGAAAGGAGAGGCATCATTTATGTCAAGAAGGCATTTTCAATCCTAAAAAACATAATATTGAAACACATATTTTAAAAGAGAATATAAAAGGTAAAAAACGAAACTATCCCACATTGAACACCTCACCCCATTTCTCAACGAAATATTTATGTTAGAAGCGTATTTACAATATTGAAGAAAGATGCTTAAAAATAATAAAATTAAATTAAATTTGAGATTATTTATTTTATAAAAGCTAAATATAAGATTTATAATAGTATCTTTAGTTCAGGAGCGATTCTGTTCCAAATTTTCTGGATAATTAAGGTAATAATTTCCAAAAAAAAAAAAAAAATGGTTATAAATTTGAAAATTTGAATCTATTTTTTGACTAAAATTTGAAAATCTATTGCGAAACTCGGCAAATGGTCTATCGTTCAAAGAAAAATTGCCAATATCGTCAAAGAATCGCAGAAAAAACGAGATCAAACGATCGTGAAAAATCACAAATTTCATTCATAGATCACGAAACAAACAATAACTTCTTCAAAAAATCGCAAATTACGTCGAAAAAAAACGTGGCAAATTTTGATAAAAGATCACGAGAGAAAAAAATAAAAACAAATTTTGTCAAAGGGGAGCAAAAAAATACACATCCCCACACCCCCCTCCCAAAAAAAACCCCGCCAAATTATGTCATAAGACTGCAAGAAAAAAAAAACCGTCGCAAAAAATATTCATAGTGAGCCATTATACCCCTCAGCCTTTGTTCAGAAATATTGCTGTGAATTTCAGAAAATATTTTTTTACTCAGAATTGTTCCTTAAAATCACGCCTTAATTAAAAAGAAAATAATAATAGTAATAATGAATCTAGCGTTGTTTTCTTTCTGCATAGCAAAACATCATTCATCCAAAGTTTTGATGATCTGATTTAGTAAACATTAGATTTCCGATTTCACTTAGCGAGGCGGATAAACAACTCTTTCTTCACAGTTTCTGTATAATGGACATTTTTGGCAGGCATTGTAAGTTTCTAAAAACTGGTTATATTTTAACAAAAATTTATTACACAACCTAACTTAGTATCTTTTTGACTTGCTAAAAATCTGAAATAAATTGGTCAACTTACATAGGATATATGGATTTTTTTCTTTTTCTTAGTGATGAAAAAAAAAAAAATCTTGTTTTTTTATTCTTTTTTGTTTTCTTGCAACTCAATAATTTTTTCTGCACATAAGCAAAGCAAATTGGTTGATACATTTATAGAGTCACTTTTATATTTAAAAGAAGAGACCTCCATTAGTTAATTCTCTTGCAAAAAACTTTGCCGCTAGATTTATGAAAAATAAATAAATATCTTAGTCCTTTTTTAATTTTTAGAAAACAGCAAAGGTTTTTGAACTGGTTTTAAGCGTTCCAAATTTATATATCTTTTAAGAAATATATTTTTTAAAAACGTCAGTTAGTAAAACGTCCGAATGTTGGAGAATTCAGAAATTTGGATATCCGGATTTGAGAATTTGTACAGTACTATAAAATTATATGCGCAAGCAAACAATAATAGTTTTAAAAACATGTAAGGCTATAATCAAATGCTGCCCATAGCAAAATTTTTATCATCAATTTTTATCAAACGTTGTCCATTATCCTTAAATAATTAAATTTAGACCTATTGCCCACTGAATGAAAGAAATTCATGTTTTAAAAATTACTTTTTTGTATGCAATATTTTAAGTAAAAATTCCGACCGTCTGCAATTAATTTTCATACACAATTCGTTTGATCGAGAGTATCGAGGACCAAGATATCAAGTTCAGGACAATTAATCAGTTTTAATAATCTTGTTAGAAATGCTATTAAAAATTTTAAACTACACATCTATACTAATAAAAGAACAAAACACTCTGTGTGTGTGTGTGTGTGTGTGTGTGCGATGGCTAGCAAAATCTACAGCACGTACGAAACTCAAAATTGTTTTGAGAGTAGCCCCAAATCTCGCCTGATGCACATGAGCTTCAGAATTTCGAAATTCCAATTGTTAACTGAGTAATTAATTAATATCGAGAGGTCACTCTCATAAAAAATGATCTTTTTTCCATTTTTTTTCTCTTCCATTTGTTTACGGTTGATTGGTTGTGTAAAAAGTTTCGCAGAAGTGATAAGAAAGTTGAGACAGAATTAAAGAAACCCATGGAGGAATGAGATAAGTGGAGGTGAAGTAAGCCTCAAAAAAAGGTTTGCAATATGAAACCATTTATCGCTCAAATTTTAATGTGCCAAATAAAAGGAACGTGGAAGGGATTTTGCATTGACGAATTGAAAGAAATGAATCACAATTGAAGCTTATTTTAAGAGGAAACAACAAATTTTTAAAATGGCCTTTGTTCTATTATTATTTATTAAAATAAATGTTCGTTTTTAAAATGAAGGAAATTGGAAAATTGGCAATAATTAAATATCAAATTAAAATTAAATAAGATATTGAAAACATTTGATACGAAATAAAAATTGTATAACTAAAAGTTTCCTTCATTAATGGGTCATTCCACGTCAAATGAGCAAAAATGTAAAAAAAGCCGTGGCTGCATAGAATCCAATTTTAATAAAATTTGAGATACGTGTTCATTTCATATTCAAATGTATGTGTGCACAATATTTTCACGAAAAATTAATTATTTTATCAATTTTGGACATTTAAAAACTTGTGATATAGAATGGCTTGCGGATAATCGTCAAAAGTTGCAAGTTTCAAGTTCTATATTTTGAAAACTATTTAACAAAAATGAAGTTTTTTTTTTATGATATTGAAATCTATACATATCAATCTTTATATTTATTGAGTAACAATAATTTGGTAATATCATAATTAATCAAAAATCGGTTGTAAATATTGAAATTTTGTAATTTTTTAAAAATTTTGAAGTGCTATAAAAATCAAAGAATTTAAAAAACATCTCTGAAATTGATGCAAGATGTAGTACTATGTATGAAGATCGAATTCTCAAAGTTTCATAGTTGTTATTTATTTCCTTCATCTTAAAAAAAAACTTAGAAACTTTTTTAAAAATGACATAATTATTCCTCTTATGTTACCTCAAAAAACAATTAAAGGACAACTCCTACATCAACAATATTACACGTACATAAGAATTAATAAGTCCATGACACACTAAAAAAGTTTCAATACTGCCTTTTTAATTTCTAACATAACAAAAATGGGTTCAAAAAACTAATATTTGAGACATTCTAAAGACAATCTTTCCTTGAAAACACGCGCTTTTTTGGAAATTTCTGGCTAAAAATAGACGTGTGCTGCCATCTATGTTTTTTAATCGAATTTAAGATTAAAATACAGTTATTTTAAGAAAAAATACTTTTTCTTCTACACAAATTAAAAATAATCTTGAGGCAAAAATAAACTGAAAGCAAGAATAAAACTCCGTATACTTAAAATATACACTTTTATCTGTAATATCAAAGAGTTTAAAACTTTTAAAAGCTTTTATTCGTCTCCAAAAAAAAAATGAAAAAAATGTTGACTTTTTAATCAGCAGTTTTCACTATTTATTTTTTTTTCTCATAAAGGAATGAAAAAGGCATGAATGAAATTATAGATGTATTAAATATATTCAATTAACTATAATGGCAAAAAAAAATTGAATTTGGAATAAGTGTCCTTCATTTTAAAACATATAACTGAAATATTTAATTTTTTCCACGATTTTTTTAATTATTTATTTATTTTTAAATTATAAAATAAAAATACAATTACTAAATTATGCTAATCTGTTACTTATAGTTCATTCTTAAGTGTAAATAATTTTTATTACAATCTTTCCATTCCTATGGCAAATAATCAAACTTGAAATTTCAAGCATGTACACAAGACCTCGATTTCGTCTCAACTTTAATGTAATTTTTTATACTGAAATTAACTAGTCTGAACTCTACTACTTTGCGTTTCCTCGTAAATGATTGTGATCTAATTATATGATGATTTTCAATAACATCTGTGACATGTCAACCACACCTGATTTGCTCATTTGGTGTGGAATGACCCTAATGTAATTTTAAATACTTTATAACGTAGATGAAAAATGATTATGACTTAATAATTGCATGTAAATAAATATTTAAAACATAATGATAAAAACATTCTTTTAAAATCATGTATGAAAACTTAAGTGATAAATATTAATCTAAAATATAGATTTCTGACTGCAGACGATTTTTATGTATTAACAAAATAATGTTATATTTTCAAGCAAAACGTTAAAATAATTTTCTATATTGGTATTTAAAACACGCATAATTGATTTATAATTACAATAGAAAATCTGAAAGATAGTTTTTCATATTTTCATAAGATCAAGTATTTCATTCAATTTGTAAAATGTGACCAAGAAAAATAAAATTTGCATTAGACATTCTTTATGATACTCTTTGTGTTATTTTTATTCTTTTCAAATATTTTTGCATACTATAAAATGGCATATGTATTCCAAACAATAATAATTAAAAAAATATAAAGCCATAATATATATTTTCAGCAAATGCTACCTATAGTTGAAAATATGTGGAAATTCTTTCATAAAGAAATTATTCATCATTTTTTTTTCTCATTTCTATCAATAAAATAAACACTGGTGTTGTCTGTGTGTATTTCTCTGTATGCGATAACTGTTGAAATCTTCTTAAATTTTGATGTAAATAAATTCCTGTGTGTCTAAATTTTGAGTGTAGAAAGTCCAAAACAGTTTTTGATGCACCTTAAGGCTTTTTTTAAGACTCAGGCATTCTGGAGTCCATAAGTATTTTGTAGCTTAAAATGCAAATATTGGGCACATTTTTATACGCATCTTGAACATGCATATTTAGATACAGTCGGCTCTCGTTAATTCGAACTCGTCGGGACCACAAGAAATGTTCGAATTATCTGAAGTTCGAATTATGGAATGTATGAAATGAGAACATGCTTAATATGGTAGTATTACAAAGGAATTAATGTTATAGTGTTTTTTAAATTTATTATGTCTGTTATCATCAGAATATGACATAATATTAAATTAGAATGTATAAATACATTGTAAAACTAATTGAAAGATTAGAAACAAGCACAATGGAAGAAAAATTTGAAGCGTCATTGATGGACAGATGGGGCACTTAAAAAGTGGATATCAAATGCATGGGATTATATGTATACTCGTTCGGAACAATTTTCACAAAAATCAAAGAAAAAAAGTTATTCAAATGATCTGAAATTCGTGAGAGAGAAAGGCAGAATGAAAAATCGTAATTCTCGTTAGTTCGAATTAAACGATGTCAAGAGAAATTGAGTTCGAATTAATATAAAAGTTTAACGTTATTGTGCTATTGAAAATTTCGGGACTTCATGTTTAGTTCGAATTAAGTGAAAATTCGAATTATCCGATTTCGAATTAACGGGAGTCGACTGTATTTCCCCATTTCTCCATTCGCAGTTAAGACCCTGTGCACTGTAGTGTTCAAAGAACCCTGAATGTTTTATGAGTCTTAATAAATTCTTCTCTTTTAATTCTTTTTTTTTAGTTTTACCATATTTGTAATAAATTATTTATTTTATGTCCTTTGAAATAATTATGAGAAAAGTATTTTCAACTTTTATTTATATAATTCCACTCATTGCATAGCATTAAAGTTGAGTGTTGGACTCCTCTCCCCTGACAGAAAATCTTATATTTTCATTGGGATCTTAGGTAGCTTTAAAAAAATCCCCTCCACCTGTTCGTCACTAATTTATTTCAAATTTCATTATAAAGATTAATTCACATGCATAATTTATTCTAGGTGTAAATCGTAAAGTACTAAGGATATTAACATGTTTCTACCTTAGAAATTGCTTTAAACGAACAATGACCTTTTTGAGACAATACGTCTAAGACCAACGGTTGAGAAATTAACGGTCGGCGATAGAAGACATATTTCATCCTACATAAAAGATAGCATGCATAGTCTTATAAATATAATGTATACAGGGTTCGCACTGTTCCTAAAATTTCAGTACTTTCGTGCTACAATTTTTATACGGTAATATTTATTGTATATGTTATAATTATATATATGTATATGTTATATTTATTGTATATAATAGCTATTGTAGATGTTAAACGGACCTTCCATTAAGATTTTTGATTTAAAATACTGGTAGCAACGTGTGAAAATTTTAGGACCGGTGCGAACACTGTGTATATAACAAAATATATAAAAATATAGATACTACAAAATTAAATACTGAATTCATGCACTACAATGCTAAATTGAAAAATAATATTTGCAGTATTCGTATTTATTATACGAAAGCTTTGCTTTTCAAGTTTACTTGAAAGGCTTTGGGGAATCATGTCTGAGAATGATTACTTTTGTTCAATATTTCTATTAAATTCCTTTTACGAAAAAATAAGGAAAAAAATCCATCGATTCTTTTATATTAAACATGTCAGTCTGTATTTGTACTTGAAGTTCTTAGGAAACGTCAGCACATTATTTAGATGATTACATATGGAGCATTTTTTTTTAAATAGAAGATACGGAAGTGGCTTCTGGCAGTAAGAGATACATTTTTAAATTTCAACAATGGGGTGATTTAAAAAACTGAGTCTGCTCCTATTTATAAAAAAAGTATTAATCGTCATAAAAACATGTTTAATAGATAAAATATTGTACATTAATAGTTAACAATATTTTATTATTATTATATATATTTTAAGTTTTCTGTATTTTAACACATGATATTTTTAAATGAAATAATTACAAGCAGCAAATAAAAAAAAGTCCCTAATTATATATATATATAGACCAGTCTGTATATACCACACGTAATGCATGCAAAATTTTACATTAAAAATGTGTACGTCAAACTAAATTGAAAATTATTATTTTTTGCTAACTACTTATTTATTTAATGTTTTATTAAAACTTTAGCGTATCTTTTAAACTGTATTTATATTAATACCTTTGAACAGAAAATTGTGACGTTATTTCATATTTTCTTTATATTAAAAAAAACCAAACACATTTCACTTTTGTAAAGAATCAAAAATTTCATTTGTTGGGTATATTTTTTCTCCTCGAAACAGCAGTTGCAGTTTTAAATTCCACCAATAATTTGACAAAAAAAACTAGTTGGATGTGTCAATCCCAAAACTTTCTTCTATCTCATAAGTACATTTTAATATTAAAAAAAAACATGGTGACCCCAAAGTTACCCACTATCGAATTTCCTCGAACATTTGACCTAGCCTAATGAGATTCTGTAGCCGAAAAGCCTAAAAAGCAAAATTTAATTAATATTCTGAGAAAATGATCTTAGTAGTGCCTCATGTTGGATAATTTATACTAAAACCTAATAAGCATCTATTTATGTCAAGACCTAACAGAATCTGAAATTTGATCGAATTTCGTCCATTAGTTCTTCAGTTATAGTTATAAAAAAATTGCTAAACGTAGAATAGCAACACCATATCTTGGACAATTTATGCCAAAACGTAAAAAAGCGTCTAATTATGTTATGGTGTAAAAGAATCTGAAGTTTGATGAAATTCTGTGCATTAGTTCTTGAGATATAGCTAGTTTAAAAAAACCGTGTAAAATATAGCACAGCAGCGCCATCAGTTGAAGGATTTATAACAAAACGTAATCATCGTGTAATTATGTTATATGTCATTTTGTAACAAATTCTGAAGTTTGATGAAATTCTGTGCATTGGTTGTTGAGATATAGCTATAGGAAAAATCGTGCAAAATGCAGCATAGCTGCACCACCTGTTGCAAGGTTAATACCAAAATGTAATCAGCGTCTAATTATGTTATATATTCTAGTGTAACATAATCTAAAATTTGATGACGTTCTCAGCATTAGTTCTTGAGATATAGCTATCGCAAAAATCGTGCAAAATGTAGCATAGCAGCGCCACCTATAGGTCAATTCACACCAAAACCTTATCAGCGGCTATGTATCTCAAGGTATCGCGGAATCTGAAGTTTGGTGAAATTCTGTGCATTAGTTCTTGAGATATAGCTATCATGAAAATCATGAAAAACGTGGTATAGCAGCACCATCTGCTGGACAATTTACACCAAAACTTAATCAGCGTCTATGTATATCAAGGGGTCACAGAATCTGAAGTTTGGGGAAATTCTCTGCATTAGTTCTTGAGATATAGCAATCTTCAAAATCATTAAAAACGTAGTATAGCAGCGCCACCTGCAGGCCAATTTTCACCAAAACTTAATCAGCGTCTATGTATATTAAGGGGTCACAGAATCTGAAGTTTGGTGAAATTCTCTGCATTAGTTCTTGAGATATAGCAATCTTGAAAATCATGAAAAACGTAGTATAGCAGCGCCACCTGCAGGCCAATTTTCACCAAAAACCAATAGGCACTAATTCATATCAAGGTCTAACTGAATATAAAATTTTATTAAATTTCGAGCATTAGTTCTTGAGATAGAGCGCCCACAAATTTTTTGTCACATACAGACAGACAGACACACAGACAGACAGACGGACAGACTCACAGACAGACATTTTCTAAAACTAGTCAAAACGTGTTCAGGACCTTCTAAAACGTATAAATCCGTCGAAAACCGGAAGTCGAAAATTTTCATGAATCCAATACTTTCTTCTTGTAAAGATAGAAGAAAGTAAAAAAAAAAACACTGAATTTGCTTGTATTTATAATATTACCCCACGGACATTGTCTCATCATGAGAATATAACATAAAATAAATATCAAACATGAAACAATCGTTAATGAAACAAACGAACGAATAACAGGACATAATTCTTATTATATTTATGGATTACAAAAATGCTGTTTAAAATTAAAAATGCCACACAGTTATCTTTGGTTCGTTTTAAGATTGTGCGAATATTTAAGGCTCAAAGTATCAATTGTTATATTTCGAATGTTTATCCTTAAAAATTCTATAGAAATTGTAATTTGGAACAATTTAAAAATGCTTTCCAATCATTTTTAGGTGCGTTCGTAATTATGTAAATACGTAGCACCTATTTTTGTCGTTCAGTCCGTCCGTCTGTCCGTCCGTCTGTCTGTCCGTCCGCATATAACAACGCAAAAACTATCCAACCGAATCGTTTGAAATTTAAAATACATAATTATTACATAATTTTGTCGAGACATTTCAAACTTTATGAAAATCGGATGGATAGATCAATTACAGGGACAATCAAAATTATTCCGTTACATTACGGTCAATGGGGAAAAATGGTTCAAATGCATTTTAATCATTTGAAAGTTTAAATACATAATTATTACGTAATTTTATCGAGTTATTTTAAATTTTATCAAAATCGGATGCGTAATTCAATTACAGGGACAATCAAAAGTATTCTATTACATTACGGTTAATGGGGAAAAAAGTTTCAAATGCATTTTAATGGTGTTACACTCATTCGAACGTAATAAAATTTACACACACCTATAAAGTATGTATTATAATATACATTTTGCATAATCTGTGGTGCAAAGAATATTTGTTATTGATTTACAAGGCCACACAAAAGTATTCCATTCCAAAATGGTATAGGGAGAACATTGTTTGGTGCTCATTTTAATTGTAATTATTTACAATTTTATGAGATTGATATATGAGAGTGATATTTTTAAAACTTCCTTATCGTACGAACGCACCTCATTTGCTACGCTTCACGTGCAATTTCCAACTTGTTTTTCTAAATTAAAATTGTTTTAGAATTTAAATTAATGAAAATGTATATCTTAAAAACTTTCATTTAAATTTCAAGATTTAACCCCTTCAAGGTTGGTGGTTCTTTCTAATTGCCACATTGACATTTTTGACATTGACATTGTTCATTTTAATTCCTAATTGCCACATTGACATACCAGAATATTGGAATGAAAATTTTCCTTTTATTAAATATGTGAATCGAAGCTTTCGATTATTTAAAAATATATTTGTTCTTAAATTACGCTGCCATTTACTCTTTCCGGCATTTTAAGAATAGAAGTGTAATCGCGTGCTCATTATTTTTCGAACTAACGAACTAAGAACTATACAGTTTAAATCCAGTTGTCTCACCAGCTAGTTTATTTTATTACAAAATAATCGGTAGTTTTTTGCATGAGTTATCGTGGAACAGGCAGACAAAATAACTAACTAATAGACAATATATAATATATATATATATATGTGTCTTCCAAGTAAGCCAACAACCCAGTCGTTTGAAGCTGTGACCTATGTCTGGTAAACTTACAGCTTTTAGAATAATATCAATTTTATTGTCATCTGTGTTTATAAGAAAACAAGTATTATCAGCCTAGTAAGGATCTGAAACATTGTGTTTTGATCTTTGGTTTTCAATATTCGAAAAAATTAACGGGGTTCACTCAGGTATTCTTGGTAGATCATCCATACTGAAAAAAATGTACCGCCATCATCTAGAATGAATACTTAGTCATTTTCTGAATCCTTAAATTAAAATTATAGCTTTCCTAAATGTGCGAAGTGCGTAAACAACTAAGCTGAATAGAAGAAATCCTCTAGAATTTCTATCTTGTTTTCTAGGAGACGAAACAAAATTAAATTGCTTCAGTAACGAGAAATTATCGCTTGATTTCTAGTATGGTTTCATAAAATAAAATTATCGTTAGTAAAACTAACCTCTTGTATTCGCATCTATTAGCAGGGATTTTTAAATAAGTTTGAACTCGATAATATAGGAAAATGCTCTTGAATTCCAGTAGGAGGCTCAAGAAGTCTCTAGCAAAAGGGGAATTAGAATTTATAAGGATGACATAGAACAATTTTTTCTAGAGCCAGAGCTTAGATTCTAGATCCCGAACGATATTTCTTTCTCAGGGCATGTTCCGGTGGTACACGGATTGAAGAACTTTAATCAACACAATTTTAAAGAGTCATTTCATAGAAAAATTAAGAATTTAACACACGCCTTGTGTTATTTAATATATTTAGCAAAAATATTATATTTTTAATATTAATAACATATGTGAGTGCATGTATTATAAAATATTTAAATATTTATATACATAAAAAAATTACATCCTTCATCAAAATGTCGAATTAATTTGCATAATTGTAGCAGGAGATTTTTCAGTTTATGATACAAAATTTTATTTACACATGTGTCTCATTTATAAGGAATATTGAAATATTTTTATTGATCAAAAATAATTTTTTAAGTAAGATAACGGAAATACTTTATTTTTTAAATATTAGAAGCTGATATGGTTATGACGATATCAGTCATATTACTGACAAGCATCTCTCTAAAACTATACAAAAAAGTGACATCGACAGGCAATAATCAAACGCAAGTGACATTATCTTAATTTAACTTAAAAAAAATCTAATAATTAATTTTTATTTGCTTAGATAAAGGAACGTCATTTTCTTGTAAAATAAAACAAAATTCAGTATTCAATACGTCTAATCTAGAAAAAAGTAACTTTTATCGGGACAATAAAAAGCAATAAACATGTGAATTTAGGAATAGATTTTGTTTTAAGCTTGTAAATCTTTCATGACACGATAAGACTTTAAGAAGAATGGGTTTTGTTAGAAAATAACAATTCCCTTCGCACATTAATCTTTGAATTAGAATTTTTAAGAGTATATATTATTTAGTAGTGTTACTTATTGTTAGTTTGAAAGTAAAATAGATTCTTTTGGTAATTGTTTTGTCGTTAATATAATATGCATCAACAATACAACAATTTCATAGTATATATGTACATTTACAGGATGTTTGAGCAATACGCTTTCAAACTTTCATGAGAGATAAAGAACCGCTAGACAATAGAAAATCACAGAGCGTGGTAGGTAACGGTTTCCTGGCAAGATAGTGTCGAAATAAAACACAAGAAAATAAGGACTCAAATAGACTGAGAAAACATGATTTTTATTGTTACTAATGCAAAATCGCTAGAATGTCATTAGTATCGAGACACTAGTGTGCAAATCCTTTATTAACAGTTTTGAGGAATTCGTTGCATGCATCGTTACAGTTACAGGGGAAATCCGGTTCAATTTTAAAATATTTTAGATCATCTATGCACGTGAGATGTAATGCCTGTACTCTGGACCAGGGTCGTACGTTCGAAAACCTTCTCTGGTGACGATCATTGTGCCTTTTTTGTTCTTGTTTCAGTGTTTTTTGGCTGTAGTAAATATTGAAAAATATAAAGATGTTTTCTCACTCTCTTGTGTTTGTGCCGTCACTACCATGCCTAAAAAGCAGTTCCGACCATGCATTGCTATTTGATATCGTATCGTCTATCAACTCTTATATATGTAGTAATTATTATTTCCTGAATGTTTGTATCCGCTGTTCTGAAAAACCCTATATATATATATATATATATATATAGGGTGTAGCAAAAATGTTTTATTCCCTAATGAAGCAAAAAGATGAGGGGCTGTATCCATATTCCATTGTTTCGTGCCTAGACAATATTGCACGTACAATTGTATTTGGATAAAACCCCTGATATTTTGCTTCCTTTTAGGAATAACGGATTTTGAGTTGATTCTATAGACGATAATTTTCAAAATTTTCAAGCTATGTTTTTGAAACTTTTACAAAAGTTGCTCTATACATTTAGCTAACACAATATGCAAATGAAATTTTGATATCGTTGACGCATGCGCAATGAAAAATTATTAACTAAACCTACTCATTTTTCATACAATTTTTATTATTTTTAAATTCTGATGACAGGGTATTGTGTATAATGATGTTTGCCATATTTTCAGAAAAGAAAATTATTTTATATTAAGAACTCTGCAAATTATAAGCAAAAAACTTAGGACTGTTTTTATAAAAACCTTAATTTCTCTACGAGTATGAATGCTATCCTTATAAAAATAAACACAGTACATTACAGTAAGCCACTTAATCATAATGTGTAGTTTGAACGCTTTTGCTACATCAGTTTTAACAGGGTTATCCAAAAGATCTTCGTTCTTTTTCAATTTGTTGACGGTCCCCTGTTCGATTTCGGGGAAAACTCTTCGCGAAAATATATGACGCGTACTATTTTGTTTACACACCTGGAGTTTCACCACATTTCGATTTATATTTTTTTTATTACTTACTTAATTACCAATTATGCTTAACTTTTGGACACCAGTGTATATATATATATATAATTTTGTTTAAAATTACTCAGCATGTAATTATGTCATTTAAAAATATAATGTGCTACAAAACATAAAAAAAAATATAAATAAAATATTGACAACTTTCAATGTACAATATTTTATCTATTAAGTATGTCTTTATGACATTTAATACATTTTCTTTTCTTAAATAGAAGCAGACACAGTTTTTTAACTCGCTTCATTGCAGAAACTTTAAAAATGCATCTCTTACGACCAAAAGTAACTTCCTGATCGTCTATTGTAAACAAAAGCCTCTTATTATTAATTTTTTTTGTTGTTGTTGAAAATACTCGAAACTTCAAGTTCGACTTGGTGGTTAATTTTAAGATACAAATGATGGCAAAGAATAGTTAAAAAAAAATAAATTTAAGAGCGTGAAAAGAGAAAAAAAATGTTCCTAAAATATCTCAGTTACGATTTCTATAAAATTGTTAGGAACAGAATGTGAAAAATGTACATGGTTGTTACTTTTAATGCGTAAGTACTCTTAAAAGAAACTTTTTAAAGTAGCTTCAAATTATTAAATGCTTTAAAAGTGCTCTGAAAACGCTCTTATGTTCAATTTGTATGAAACTGGTTACAAAAACTGGTACACTGATGTTTTTCCTATTTTTAAAAGACGAATTTATGTACACAACACTTATATTTAGCCTTTTGAGGGTTAACTTCTACCCGTAACATCTACTTGGATTTTTGCTGTTACCGTTGCACAAAATTTCTTAAAACCCCGATTTCCTAGAAAAAAAAATTACAGAGTTTTTTTAAGTGTATTTTACAAATTTGTTGCAGAGCTCATGCATTAATGAAGCTCTTTATCTAATGTTTCAAGTCAGTTTATTTTATTGTCCATGAATATGTATGAATATTTCTTTGTTTTATTCTAAATTTTAAGCGAAATAGCAATATTTACCACGGACGACCATTTAAGCATGCTATTATTAAAATAAATGTAAAATAATTGTTGCACAAATTGTTTTCTGGACTGCTTTGATTAGTAAAATTTAACATTTAAAATATGGACTACAAGGAGTTATACTACAAGGAATACGGATACTACAAGGAAAATATTAAAAATAATATTTGAAATAATCGCAATTATTAACTGAAAACTACAATTATGCATATCACTTCAAGTTATTTTTCTTTTTTTCTTTCCTAATAGGAAATTACATATATGAAACAAAATGAATGTTTCTATTGCAATTATTTTATAAAAAAGAAATAATAAAATTTTCGGGTTTCTTTTACATTAAACATGTCCACGAAATGTCATCAAATTCTCTAAATGATCAATTCTTGAGTGCATTTTTTTTAAAACAATAAAATAGCGGAAGTCCTTTCTGGAAGCAGAAGATGCACATTTAAGTTTCAACAATGGAATGATTTAAAAACTAATATGATTGTATTTATCGGAAAAATATATTAACCAATATAAAGAAATTTAAGCCATTAAATATCTTAAAAATTTAAATTGTTGGTATATTATAAGTGATTCTAGTTTATATCTTTGGTAAATAGATACTTTTGGTAAAATTCATAAAATGTTGATATTTATAGTAAAATTTTATAATATTTCAATATCATATGTAAATATAATCTGTGAGTGCAGATTTTTGTGAATAAGGTAAATATTAATTTGAATAAAGAATAAGATGATTTTTTTCAAAATTTAACCCTCCAAGCGTCTTGCAAATGGGTAGAATTGTAATGTTGTTTTCTCTGCATTTTGTTTTAAATGCTAATAAAATATGATTCTTTCAATATTACATAAAAAATCTTATTTAGGAATATAAATTTAATACTTAAGAGTCTTAATCATTCTTCAGTACTTTGAAAATTCATTACATTTATAGAATTATAATATCCTAAACATTGCTTATATTGCAGTGAAATCTGGAGCTTAGTGTACGGAATGTTACGGGAGAAACGCTTAGAGGGTTAAAATGAAAAATGTGTATTAGAAACTAAATATAAAAAACATTTTTTCTACCATTTCTTATTTAGTATACATGTTTTGTTACAGATTTTATGTTTCCTCTAAAATTTCTAGGAAGTTATATTTGAAGAAGGTAATTTTTTCCAAGATTGCTATTGAATTATCTCAAACAAACAACGTTAAAATATTTCATAGATTCTTTTGTATGTGAAATATTCATCGTAATTATTTTGTATGCTTTAAAAAAAGTCAGTTATTTCCATCATCTATTATATTAGAAGGAATCTCATTTTTAACCGTAAAAGAGCCGGAAGCATCTTTTGAAGCTGCAAGTCTAGTTTTAAATTTCAAAAATTAATTGATTATACACCAAATTTCCTCATATTTATGTAAATGAAACATATAAAATTTAAATGAACAAAATACTGTTAGTTATATATAAAAATTATTAATATACTTTTCAATTATCATTATTTGCTTTAATTTTTTTCTTAGATTTGCCATTCTGAAGAAATAAAAAAATATTAATACAATGAATAATAATTTATTTTATCATTTAAAATATGCGTGCACATATATGCAATTATATATGCAATTGTTCATAGATACGCATATTTTTAATGTGATTTAATATCTATCGTTTTAAATCAATTTAATTACAACTACAGCATAACTTTAAAAGAACAATCTTTGATACCAGATTTCAATTCTTTTTCGTCGATACAAATATATCAAATGTCAATCACATTATAATGAATTTATTATCAAATGTTATTTAATTAAAAATAAGAAGATTTATAATAATTAAATGTTACTTTAAATAGAAAATTTCAGGAAATAAAAAGTCTTTAGAAATTAAAATAGTAGATATTGCATGTTAGTTCAAGTATAATTTAACTATAAATATAAATTTTCTAGCATTTTTATTTAGAACACAGTAAAAATTTTATGTAACGTTACTCCATAAAAATGATTGCAGGTTCTGCTTCAATTTATGGAGTAATTTTTTTTGTGCAAAGTGAAAAAAAAAATAGTTTTCAAAATGACATGACGAATCAGGAATATGACAAGGATAAAAAATCACATAGAAACATAAGACCTTAAGCAACTTATTGTGTCACAAATACAGGGTGTTTCATCCTAACTCAATTTAGGATGACAGTAATAAATTTCAGAAAACTGAAGCATATTATAATAAAACATTTAACAGACTTTCTCAACTTTGTCTTAAGGGGTCAGGTACCCTTTAAAAAATCCAAACATTGATTTTTCAAAAAATAGCTTATAATTAAATATGATTCTTTAGAAACAATTAAAAACAAACTGCATACAAAAATTCGCATTACATGAGTAGTTGGGTCTAAAACACTTTGATATTTTCCCACATGATTATTGGGTGATTTAAACTTTAAAGCCAATTATCTCAAAACAGCGATTTTTATCATTGCGCGCACGATTTCTGAAAAATGGTTGCCTAGAATTTCACAAAATTTTCGCTGAATGTGTTAAACATATACAGGCACAAAATGATCTATTATTATGATCCTTAAGTTAGAAGTATATAATTCACGGCTAATTTTGTATAAAAAATTCTCGATAATTCGAATTTCTTTAAAAATATTTTTTTCCCTGGATCTTTAAGTTTTATTTCTTTTATTGTTCGTCATTTTGAAAACACATTATACCTCTATTCATTAAAACAAAATCTGGGTTTGTTTTAGCCATTCAAATATGAAAAACCGTGCACGCAAGGCATCCAGGAATAATTCTTTCGTAAAAAATTGCATTATCTTTAAAAATAAATTTAAAAAAATACATGGGCCTCCATGGCTGAGTGGTTAAGACACCACGCCGCTAATCGTGAGGTTGTGGGTTCGAATCCCACTGGCTCCATTGCACACACACTTTTTGTGGAGCTCCTGGTTGTACTTCTCTTGTGTTGTAATATTTCCTTGTGTGCTATCTCGTCCCTGTATATTGACGATGGCTTATAAGCAGGCATCATGTCGAGCACACAAGTCAGATGTATGTTATTCAATAAACAAACAAACATAAACAAAAAAATACATACATTTTTATTTTTTTTAATAATTTTAATTCATAAAATAAATCCTTCTTCATATATGTTTTTAATTTTGTAGTTAAAAGTGAATTAGATATAAATAACTGCAATTTTTACTTTTTTACATATTTGCTTAGTTCAAAGGGTACCTGACCTTTTAATTGTGACGATGCCAAGCAAAAGTGGTGGAAGTTTGCATTAAGAGCGCCAGCAATATGCACTGGGTACCTCACATTTTGGACTGTGATAATCAGTTTATACGGTATCATTGATTGCTTGAGCAATATGTTTTTCCAGAACTTTTCGTAACCTTATCACATTTCATACAAAATAAGGTACATATCGTTGCATTTTCATTACAATGTTTTTATTATCCTCGAAATTATTACAGTCAAACTGGGTGTAGCTAGAATGAAAATCTTGTACTTGTGACTCAATAAGCAGTTTGGAAGCCTATGTTCTAATGCGAATTTTTATCCTTATTGTGTGTTTGATTTGCCATTTCATTTTGTCAATGCTTTTTTAATCACCCTGTATATTGATGTTATTTAAACATATAATACGGGTGTAACTATGTAATGTTACACCGGATATATTGATTGAAGTACTCCATAAAATTGGAGGCAGCAAGGTTGCCACCAATTTTATGGAGTAACGTTACACAAATGTTTTACAGTGTATGCATATTTTGCTTTGATTTGTAAATTTCCTCTAAAATTTCTAGAACATTATATATCAAGAGAATTCGCATTTTTCCGGCAAAGCATAACCACCTTTTAATAAAACATTGAGTTATGAGCTCAGGTCTCTTAGATCTGTTCGAGTGATTGTTAATACAAGTATTTAAAACTATGCCAAAATTCCCTTAGAAAAAATCTTCTACTAATATTATACTAACATTCTACTGATCCTTTTATTCCAGAAAAGAGTTCCAATTTTTATTCTTAACAAAAAAAAAAAAAAAAAAAAAAAAAAAAAACAATGGTCAAAATGTGATTAGCTAAAGATTTTGTTGATGTTTTGAAAAACAATATATTTTGTACTACAGCCGGCTCTCGTTAATTCAAACTTGTCAAGACCACAAAAATTTTTCGAATTATCCGAAATATGAATTTTGGAAAGTAAGAGATGAAAACATATATGAAATGGTACTATTACAAAGGGACTAATGTTATAGTGTTTTTTTATTTATTTTTTTTGTCTGTTATCATTAGAATATGGCTTAATACTAAAAGCTATAATTACATAAACTAAGCAATTAGAAACAAGCACAATGGAAGACAAATTTGAGGTGTCATTGCTGGACGGGGGGGGGGGGACACTAAGAAAGTGGATATCAAATGCATAGGATTATATGTACGCTCATTCAGAAAAATTCTCATGAAAATTAAAGAAAGAAGTGTATTCAAAGGATCTGAAGTCCATGTAAAAAAAAGGAAAAATAAAAATCGGAATTCTCGTTAGTTCGAACTAAACGAAATCAAGAAAAAATGATTTCGCCTAAATAAAAAATTTTAACGTTATTCTGCCATTAAAAATTTTGGGACATCATGTTTAGTTAAAAAAAAAAAAAAAAAAAAAAAAAAAAAAAAAAAAAAAAAACGAAGATTCAATTTATCCGATTTCTAATTAACGAGAGTCGACTGTATGGCGTATTGACAAACATTGTGCGGTGAAATATTTTCATACAACGCAGATGTTCAGTTGATTTACAAATGCATGGCCTACGAAATAAAAATTATTACAGTACATATCCATCTTTTAATAAAATATTAAGTTATGAGCGCTATTACAATCAGGTCTCTGAGATGCGTTCAAATATTTGTTAATGTAAGTATTTTGAATTATGTAAAACTACCTTTACGAAAAACGAGCATTGAAGTAAATACTATATAATGCAGAATTTTATGTGCAATAAATAAGGAATTAAAAAAAGGTGTTATTTAAATAAAAAAAAACTTTACTTAACGTTTTATTTATACAATCAATATATAAAAAACATTTTGACGTATATTTTTAAAACTTTGCATATTTTGAAGTTTCATATATAATTATACTTTAATTTGAAAAATATATACAAGTATAGAATGATTTATGATAGTGTAATATAAAAAATAAAAACTTGAGGTACTTCAACTGTTTGGATTTAATGTGAACATCGCTGAATCATTTTGATCGATATGCTTGCATATAAAGTATGTTTAAATAATAATTCATGAACGCTTGTTCAATAAAAACGCCTTTTAACACAATAGAATATTGAAATAAATATATTTATAGTACATACCATGATACAAATCACATACTGAGATATTTTTAAAGAGGAAAAATTGACAAGTTCCATTTTCAAATTAACAAGTTATAGAAGGTTTGTAGTTAACCCGCGAGTAGTCGCAACTTTTTTCACAACGTCATTAGTCGCGCTCGGTCTTTTCGCCGCTGGCCCCCCGCATACCAAATATGTAAAATAAGAAATATTTTTCACCTAATATACGAAAATAACATTACAACAAAGATATAAATTTGCAGTTTTCTTAAATTATGCATTTTATTCATGAGATCTGGAGTAATTGGAAAAAGTAAAATTGAACTCGCATTAGTGACTTTTACGTAGATTCTTTTGCCAATTTCAACTTTCTTTGTAAAAATCTACCTGAAAGAAAAACAGAGGTGTCCTGTTACTTCACTAAGGTGCTCGAGAAAGCTTCAAAGTCAGCTACATGGTAGATCTCCGCTGTATTTGTAATGTGATATAAGTTAGGAGAAGATAAGTTATACGGGCGGCGAAAAGACCGACACGCGACTACTGACGGGTTAAATAATCCCGGAGTAAAATTGATCCTCATCTTATGATGTATTCTATAAAAAGTCTGATGACGTTATTATTTCGAAAAATTGATTTTTTTTTTTTTAAATTTGGTTTTATTATTATTTTTTCATTTCCCTGACCATGTTGTAATGGAAAAGATTTCGTCGTAAGATGTTTTCATGTGATGCATATCTCATTTTTGAAGAGATAATATTCAAACCTGCATTGTTTTTAACGAGTTTGTATGCTAAAACGATGTGGAAAATACTATGGAGATGTCTTTATGTTGACATCTTTGTGAACATATGCATAAAAAGAAAAATCATTAAAAATAATGATATTCAGTAAAGATAATTTAAACTGCTTTTACTGACTGCACTTATTATATAAGAATTAAGAAAATAAATATTTAATTAATAAATCATGCCAATTAACCACTCATAAACATTATCTAATCAAAAGAATGCAATGAACATTTGTTGATTATATACACACACACATATATATGTGACATTTTAAACTTAGGGGGACAGAAACATCATCGCCAGGTTTCGCTTTCTCAGCACAGAAGTCATGGCCAGCGATAAAAAAAAACAAAATAAATAAGTGTAGAACATAAAATAAGTCTCTCCTTGGCTGCTGCAAGTTCATTTTATTAAAGTGTAGCTATAATAGAGAGAAAAGCTCCTTTTGCAGACGATCTTTTACCGAAACATCCAAAAAAATATTCCATCATTTACTACATCCAGCCGTAGTCATGGAAGAGAGAACCCAAGAATCCTTCTTACCATCTCTCGAGGCTTCTTCCCTTTTTAAATCTAAAAAGAAAATTCTAGAACATTCTTTAGTTTCAAACCACCATTCTTTTATGTAAACATAACTCATACCCAGAGTCGAGATTAATTTTTGACAGATAACAATTTTATTTTTAAAAAAATATTATTTAACCAATTTATAATCGACTCAGAATTTTAAATATCTTAGGCAGACGATTTTTATAGACGATTAATTTTAAGGGAAAAAGAAAAGAAGTGAATTTATTGATATGCACAATATCAAATGTTGACTGAGGGAAAATAAATAAGTAGATAAAATAAAATAATGATATTTTTTGAAACGTGTGGTTTTGGAATAAATTTAATAAGACTTTCTTAAAAAGGGTTGATAAAAACATAGAAAAATGAGTTTTATTTGGAATATTAAGAAATAAAATTTAATTAAGAATATTTTTAATTTAGAGTCATCTTTTTAAATTTACGCATACTGGAATAAATGTTTTTTTAAGGCGAATTAAGAATTTAAATTGTTTCCATAAAGATTAATAGATTAGATCTAGTAACAAGATTTTAATTTAATAAGTTGAAGTAAGTACGGAATATTATTATAAGGAAATTAATATAGTATAAAGGTTCGTTTTGGCGAAAAAAAATTAAAATTTGTAATATATATATATATACAATGTTAAATTTATAAAACCAATCTCAAAACAAGCTAAAAGCAATTGCCAAATGAAATTTACTAATGGTATTTTAAATTAAATTATTCTGTTTTAATTCCTTTTGTGCATTTCAAATAAATAGAAAAATCCATTTAATAGAATAGATTAATATTATCCCACAGTGGCATAAATTGCTTGTAAAACAAAACACAAATTACTTTCTTTTAAGTAAAACAGCTTTTATTCAGAGAAAATTTTGCGCTGAAATCAAGATAAAATACTTTAATTAAGTTTGAGAAGGCGAAAATACTTAAAATCGATAAATATTCATTACGCCCTGAGAAAAAAAAAAAGGTTTTTTATTTTTGAAGTGATATGGTAATTTATGATATAACTTTCATATTTTCGCTTTAAGTAAATAAGTAAAAGATACAGGTATAAGAATAATGTATACAGGTGTTTTTGAGATGGCTATAGGCCTTTTTAATATTTAGAGAAATAATTTTTAAATTAATAAATTAATTTTCAGAATTCATCCATAGGCCGAGCTATTATGATAAACCTCTAAATGTTTTATTTTCTCTTTACAACTATATATGAGTTGCAACAGTATTAGAAATAATTATAAGCAAAACCGCGTTAGCTAAAATATGCCAGATCGAAACGTAGCAATGAAGTGCATTAAACAGCAAGAACGACGAAATAAAATACAAGTAAAAAATAAGTGTGTAACACTTTAAAAACAAATACCAGCTAATCCAAAAGTCAGAACGATCTTTCAAAATGAATAATTCGAATACGAATCAAGATAGAAAGATACGGTTTGCACCGAACGGATGGAGAAGAAACCGGGTTTTGTGTACAATGAAAAAAATTTGTTGGCAACCAACAAATGGCGCTATAGTGTTTTATTGCACCAAAAGATAATTTACAAATGAAAAAGTTTTGACAACTTACAAGCCAGCTTAATTGCAGTTAATTAGTACTGCACTAAATGTTTAATGGGCTGTCCATTAATCAAAAGTGCTGCTGTGAGACTAGGCACCAAACCATTCACAGCATTTAGTAACATTTCTTGCGTTATCGCAGACACATTTTAGCGGATGGCATCTTTCAGTGCTGCTAGTGATGCCGTTGGACGCTAACAGAACAATATTTTTTCGTTGTCGCACAAAACCCGGTTTCTTTTCTATCCGTATGGTGCAAACCGTATCTCTTTATCTTGATTCGTTTTCGAATTATTCCTTTTTCAAGTTCGTTCTGACTTTTGTATCACCCGGTATGTACATGAATCAATATACATATTTATTAATAAGATCTATACTTAATAATGTTTGGGTTATCTCAAATATATATATTTTTTAATTGCTTAATGTAATATTAAACCATGAAAATTTCGTTGAATAACATTACACACATTAATATCATTGGTATAATTTATATACACTGTAAAAAATTTCTTTGAAATTACAGACAATCTAGCGGACATCGATTATCTTCAGTCTTATAGGAATTTAAAAGATTATAAAAACCAAGATTCAGTTAAATAATAGTAAGATATTCATTAAATATAGAACAGACTCAATAATTTAACACCGAAGAACGACAGAACAAAGAGTCAAGACTGTAAATTTACATATAATGATAAGAATTTAATTTTGTTTTTAAAATTAGAAAATCACTCATTATTAAGAGAAATTGAAAGAACTTGATTTTTCTAAATAAATTTGAATTGGTTTTTGATTAAACTTTGACAATATATGTTTCTACCGTCGTAGGGTTGGAACCTGAGACGTCTTGACACTGGAAGAACACCTTACTGACTGAGCTATTGGAACTATTGATATAGACAGAAGTAATTTATTCCATTGATAATAATTTATTCCATTAATCTATTGATATAGAGTCTTAAGTGGAAAAAAGTACCCACTAAATTTTATGAGAGGATTTTTCCCTTTCTTTTTATATTTCTAAGTTTTAAATAAACAATCTTCAAACGAAGCTCTATTCTTTAATATTTCTATTAAAATTACAAATTTTTAAAAGTATGTATTCAAAATATGTAGGAATTTCAAAATTTAACAAATATAAAAATATCATTATAAAAATAGATGGAAATCCATACAGGAGAGAGAAATGCGTACAAGTTAAAAGAAATGTGCGTCAGATACTCAATCGAATGCATTTAACCGAGAACTTGTGTACATTTACAGAGAGATTAGCGTTTTTTTCTGTGTTTTTACAGAAAATTTTAACAGTGTAGTTTCAACCTATAAAAGTTATAAATTGAACAATAACAATTATTTTAACAAATTCGGGATTAACATGCGTTTAATAAAATATTTCCTTTTACTGAGTAATAATTTGTCTTAACAATTATACGTTTTATAATCGGAATTTACTAATGATAGTGCATGTCTATAAGTTTAATATTATTTTATTTATTTTTAGCATTTAGTTGTAATTGTATTAAATAATACCAACTGTAATTGATTTTAACTACTAACTTTTAAACATAATGATTACAAATATAAAAGTCTATTAAGAAAATTTGAGTTATTTAAGGAAATCATAAAATATTCCTAATCATAGGACTGACAATGAACATATTTGAGAAAATTAAAAGAATTCTAGTACAAAAATGTAACAATCAGAGTTTACATTAAATTACACTATTTTATCTAATACTTAACACTTTTTTATAAATTTCATACAAGAAAGGACTCTTTTAAAGATAACAGATAATCCTAATTTTATGTTGGCATCCATTGTTTGCGAAACAAAACACAAATTATTTTCTTTGTTGTAAATGAAATATTTACTGACAAAATGTTTATCAATAAAATCAAGATAAAATTGTTTAATTAAGTTTTAAAACGAAGAAATCAGCGAATGTTCATAAAAATTTATTACGCTTAGTTAAAGAATAATTCCCTTTTAATTGATATACACTGTAAAAAAAATTCAAGAGGTTACTAAACATTTTTTAGTAAATTTGTATTCCACAGAATTTTTTAGTAACCATTACAAACTTTTTTTTTGCAAGTGAAACAAGCATTTCTTTTGTAAACTGAACAAAAGAATTTTTTGTATAACTAACTTAAAAATTTTTAGTATGAGCCACCAAGCAAATTTTAGTAATAGCTCCAAAATTATTTTTAATAACCATTACGTGCGCCCGAAGGGCAGGAGGTTCTTTCGAGCTGCATCCAGACTTCTGAAGCGGAAGATTTTCGGCAAAACTGCAATAGATGGCAGCACCAAACATTGCTAACTGCTCCGACAGGATTTTCATAATCCCTTTACTAACGAGTACGTACACTACATACATTCGGGGCGTATTTGGCGGTGGCCAGTATCGAACTCGGGACCTTTTAGTCTGGAGTCCGTTACTATAACCTCTATGCTATCAAGGCCACACCAAGTGAGTTTTAGTAATCGTTATTAAAAATATAAAACTATTAACTCTCTTCGTTGCTAACTTTTTTCTAGTAATTCTTACAGATTCTCTTGTAACCGACTAAGATTACTAAAAATTTTTTAGTAATTACAAGGATCACTAAAGTTTTTTTAGCAGATCGACCCTTTTTTTACAGTGTAGGAATTAATTTTTAAACCAACTATTACATTGTTTTATGAAATAGATCATTCTGTTATTTTTTTATCATAATTTTCAATTAAATTGGTATTTTTATCATAATAGACAAAATATCAAAAATATTTTTTTTTTTTAATGGTTCAATAAAATTTTAAATTGTCGCAGTTCCTTTCTTTAGTAATCTAAACTTGACGTTCATCGCTGTAAATGTTAAATAAATAACTTACTTAACGTACTTAAATACTCTTTTGAACTGCAGCATTCTTTGTTCATCGACTTTTTCTTTTTTTTTTTTCAAAATATACAGCAGATATTTCAAGAAATAATTTTCGTGATATTTATGCACAGACATGCAAATAAATAAATCAAACATTAATATTTGAAAATTGATATTTAGTAGATTTTTACCACTACTCTAACAAGTAAATCAAAAAGTCCCTTCCTCTGCGATTAAAAATGAAAGAGTAATAGCTGTTTAAAGTTAAAGCATCTTTTTCGCTGCAAGTAGGGGGCAGTCACAAGAACAATTAGACGTGAGATATAGTATTAAACATTAAACATTAGAAGTAAAATAATTTTTACAAAATAATTTTTAAATTTATCTTGATGTTTATGTATTAAAGAAAAATATGATAATTGTACAAGAAATATAACTAAAAAAATAACAGATTTATTATTTAAATTAAACTATGAAAAGCAACAGTCACAATTAATTACAAAGTTATACATATTTAAAATTCCATTAGATTTATAGAATTTGGTGTAGTCCTATTAAATAAATAAATGGTACGCACCTAAATTCGTATTAACTTTACATTGTCATTGGATATAAATATGTATGCGAATTGAACCTCGATCGAATATTTCAAAGTGAGTTAAAATTTGAATATAAATTTTGAACTTGGGAAACATGCATTCGAACGCTGTAAGTAGAGGAGAGCGGAGTACCTTGGACATATGTGTACCTCGAACCTATGCTAATACTAGTTTTGCTTGTTCAGACCATTAAACAAGGACATTCGTATATTAAATATTTGCCACTAGAGATCTCATTTAAGTTCTTGGCATTTGTTTAGAAGCTCAACTAATTGTACAAAAAAAAAAAAAAAAAAAAAAAAAAAAAAAAAAAAAGGGGAAAAAAATCACCTTTTTCAAAAAAAAAAAAAAAAAAAAAAAATCTTAGATATTTCTATGTTATTTTTATATTGAAACATATCTAATTTTTTTTAATGAGGATTATGCATACTAAATCAATGCTCTATCTGCTACACCATCTGCTTTAAATGAAGTTAGGCCTAACCCTTACAACATGATTGATAGCTTTGTTTTTAAGTGTCAAATGGTGTACCTTGAATCCAATAAAAGTGGTGTACCTTGAACCAAGTCCAAGGTACACTAAATATTGTCTAATGGATCTGAAAGGCAGCTCAAGAAGTTAACATTTGGAATTAACTTATCTAATTACAATCTTGACTAAAAATAAATATAATTACTAATATAAACAAGTTTTAATGTTTTTTTGTAATTATAGTAAATGTAAATGTTCTGAAGTTTTATGTCTATTTAGACTTTCTTACATTTAAAATCTAATAAATAATGAAATCTATCAAAAATTATATATGTAGCTTCTTGATTAATAAATGATGATTTTATTCGTTAAAAACAAGTTTTTTTTCCATTCTTAATAATGGGACCAAGGTACACCAGTTGTGGTGTACCTCGGTCCTATTTCATTTTATTTTTAATTCAAAAATTTTCATGGAAATTATTTATATAATAATTTAAGACAAATATATTTAGTATATAACATCTTAAAGTTTTATAAAATCTTTTCTTTTTTTAGATTTGGCAATTTTTGTAAAAATTAAAAAGTGAAAATAGGTCCGAGGTACAACACCTTCCCCTAAAATAAAATCTTATGAAAATAACACACATGAAAATAAAAATCATGAAAAGAAACAGTTTTATTTCCTTACAAAATAAAACATATGTAAAAATAGAATTGAGGATGTGAATTTTAAAACTCGCATTATCACTTTAGTTCTCTCTATCAATCTTCACCAATCTGCACAAATGCAACACTACAATCTCCAAATTTATAATGAAAACCAATCGACACATTTAAAAGTTGTTCGCGATTTCCCAAAATTTGATTTTCTGGATAAAGAAAATTTTGAAACTCACGTCTTCAATTATCTTAACCAATGTAGAAGTTAATTAATAAAAATCAACACTACCGTAAAACTTATACGGTGGCAGCACCTTCAGTTAAATTGCTTTCAATATATTTCTTTACCGCATTTAAAATATTTTTGCAATTAGAATTATATGTCTCTGACAAATAACTTAGGAATTAGCGATTGGAAATCGTTGTAAATGAACGCCCTTTACAATATTTTACGCATTTGATGTACGTTCCATAGGGATGAGAGTGTTCCGCGTTTTTTACATACCAGTATAATATTAGAGAAAAAATTGTTCTGTTAAATCGCAGCATTTTTCGTTTGAGTAAAATAACATTTTCTCTAAGATTAAATTGGTGGAAAAAACTCGGAAAAACGCGGAAAATTACTGTCCCTAGTTCCATTAAAGCTTACTCCAACTCATTCTTTTTGAGTTACAAAAAAGTTGTTTAAGTCATGAAACTTAAAGTTTCATAACTCGGCCAATTTTAATTTTAGATGAATGGGACATTTTCTGTCTTAAAATTAGTTGTAATAATTTAACTTTCGTAATTTTTGTATTTTTTGTATTTTTTTTTTATTTATTTTTTTTTATTATTATTTTTTTTTTACTTAAATTTTTGAAAAAATAATTCTATACCTTTTTTAAAGCATTTTCACAATTAAAACTATATGTATACGACTAATGGTTTTGAAATTAGCCATTGGTTACCGTTGAGAGTGGACACACTGTACATTAATTTTACGATGAAACAATTTTTTTAAAAAGATATTTTATTTTTAGGCTAGCAAAAAATGTACTACAAAAAGAAAACATACTCTTAAAAATTCTCATTCAAATAAAAATGTGCTAAGGGAGCGGTTACTTTCTAACAAAACCCATTCTGCTTAAAGTCTTATCGTGTGATGAAAGATTTACAAGCTTAAAACAAAATTTTTTCCTAAATTCACATGTTTATTGCTTTTATTGTCATGATAAAAGGTTTTTCTTCTTTTCTGATTAGCCGTATTAAATAATGAATTTTGTTTTATTTTGCCATGAAAATGACGTTCATTTATCTACGTAAGTTAAAGTCACTTATTGGATTTCTATTTTTTAGCTAAAGTCAGATAATGTCATTTGCGCTTGATTATTGCTCAACAATGTCATTCATTCGTATAGTTTTAGAGCAATAATGCCAATAATAAGACAGATATCGATAAATTAGCTTCTAATATTAAATAAATAAATAAGTAAATGAAAGTATTTCCGATAATTTGCTTTAAGAATAATTTTTCAACTGATCATATATTACAGTGTATGTTATAAACATGAAACCTATTTAAATAAAAATTGTGTATTATAAACTAAAATTCTAAATTCAAGTTACATATTTTAATTAATTTGACATTTCAGTCAAAGAAATACTGTTTCATATATGACAATGCTATAACATTTCATAATATAAGTTTTCACGTCTCTTTCTTTACATTAAAAATAGAATGTTTTTGTTAAAGATATAAAATAATGTAATGCTTCTCAATTTAAATTCTTAAGATTTCTAAAAAATAATTATAATTATTTAGATTAATGTTCTAGATCCTGTGATCAATTGCGTATGGAGGGTCTACTAATAGTACAGTGTGATTTTTTTTTTTAACTGACGCTATTCAGAGCTAATTTTAATAACCATAACTGCTTAAAAATTTACAAGGGGACTAATGAAACCAAGAGAAAAAAGATTCTAAGAAAAAAAATGTTCAAATAACCTTTAAGATATTTTTCATGTGATATGTTATGTTTGAAAATGTTATACAAAGAATGCAAGGCGTGATGCAAGAGAACGGTGGTCACATTTCAATGTGGCCGAATTATTCAGCGGGAAAATGAATATAATGAATAAAACATGGCAGTTTATCGAAATCATTAATTTTGCTTGTTTCTGATTATTTCTTTCCATGTACAGTGCCAAATTTCCTGCTATCGGCGGCGATTGGAACTATTATTTATTTATTTATGGTGGATATCTTTTTTCCATGATTTTATTAGTCTTTTTATAAAATTTTGCGTCATTCGAGTTATTAGAAGGTATCTCTAAATTCCTAATATCCTCAATTTAAAAAAAACACTGTAATTGAGTATTTCCCGATAAATTTTTTGAATATTCAGAAACATACACTGCAAATTCGTAAAACACTTTTGCAACACTAGCAGAGTTGTACACGATATGTACATGTGCATCATATTGCGTATACTGTAAATCAAGTATACTTAAGCATATTTACAAGACAATGCCCCAATATTTCATCTGTCAGATCAGCAAATTTTTGAAAAAAGGATTTAGTTTCTATAACAGCCAATGCTGCCTGTACAGTTCAGATAACAATCTCTTATTCCGAATAATAATACAAAAGTCCAGAAATATTACTGCATACATACTTCTTTAAATATAATACATGCATAAAACATTAGAGGCGACAAAAACAACAACAACAAAAAAATTAAAAGAGCAGGATAAGTAAAACACATATTGCTTTACACACAAAACTAAACACCTTAGATATAGATAAATAATCAGTAGAAAAAGACAAAAAATACTTTTATACATTAGATGAAGATTGGAATTAAGTCGATAGATTGAAGATATAAAATCTTACGGTGCAAATTGATTTAAAATATATGACAAAATAGCAATACATACACTGTATTGTAGTGCATAACAAATGAAATGTATTACAAATTTCCTAAAAAAAGAAACAAAACTGTGGCCCAGTACACATATTAGGTAGATTTCGTATGAAATACTACCTATTGCGATCACTCCCATGTTGGAATTTCTAAAATATTTTTACGGATCTACACCGATCTTGCCTCCTACACTCCTACACTCCAAAACTACCATAAGTAAAAATCTTTTTATATCTGTATACCTATCTATTTATCTATCGGTCGACATCACTTTTGTTATTGACACAATAACTAGTTTAATTCTGCCCAGACCTCTTCCAAACTGACACATAAAATCAAGGAGTATAAAATCTCGGTCAAGTTCGTTAATGGGAAAAATCGGACCAAGGGAGTGAAAACAGGAAAGATTTTGTGAAAGATTTTGTATGTGTTTATATTATTTCTAAAAAATGGGCTAAAAGTTTCTGAATAACAGATTTTTGATAAAATTAAAAATGGGCTCAAGGGGCTAAAAAAATGGGCAACCGACAAATTTTTGATAGAAGCAACTCTTAGTGAAAAAATAAAAATAAAAAACGAAAACAAAAAGGGGGATGGAAGAAGAAACAAATTCATATTTGGTCAATTCTTAAGATATCAAATCCGATTAAATTTTTCATGCATCTCGTTAATAATGTCTACAACTTTTATAATGACAAGTTTTTCATAGGACCAACTCTTATATTAAATGTAAATTAAACAATAATAGGAGTTCTATAAAGAAAATCGCAAGTCCAAACAGCTTATATTTTCCCTCATTTTGCTCTGAAACACATCCAATTCGTAGGTTCTCTTATTTAAGAACTACATAATGTGGCTATTGGTCAGATTTGTGATGGTAGCAGAATATATATATTTTCAAATGCTGTTAAAATGGCATTTTGAACAACATTTCCTGAAGCAATCGTGATCGAAAAATTGAAGAAGTATTGAAATAACAAATTGCTTATTTTTCTGACTTATTTTTCAATCCATTTTTGCTCTCAGATGCTTTCAATTCACAGGTTCCCTTATTTATGAACTGTATAAAGTGCCGTATTGACGAGTCTTTTGGTAAAGGTAAAATATATTTATAAAAAAAAACTGACAAAGTGGGCAGTTAGAACGAAATTTCCCGAAGAGATCGCGACTGCAGAATTGAGAATGTATTCAAATAACAAATTACTTATTTTATGATTCATTTATAAATTTAATTTTGCTCTCAAATGTATTCAACTGACAGTTTCTCTATTTAGGAACTATATAATATGCCATATTGGTCGATTTTTTCACAAAGTCAGAATATATTTTCAAAAATGCTGTCAAAGTGGGCATTTGTGCCGAATATCGTTTAAAATGATTCTGATAAAAGCAGCCCTAAGAGAAAAAGGAAATTAAAAGTTCTTTAAAAGCGGACAAATAAACTTGTTAAACAATGTTTATCTCAAATCAGATTTTTTTTTTTTTTTTTTTTTTTTTTTTTTGGCGAAATGAGCATTTAACTTTGAAATCTACCGTCGCCTATAGGCCAAGCCGACAGGTATTTTGTAAAATTGTTCAGTTTACAATCCTTACTTTTATATTTTTGTTTTAATAAAGTAGATTTTTTTTTCACTTTGTACAACGCAAAAAAAGAAGAAAAGCATCTTTAAAAAATAATTTCTACTTTTTTACGTTAGTTTAATCCTAAAATAAATCTTCACAAGATGTTTTAATAGGCAAACTTGTGTCCCAGGGCGGAAAAATACAAAATTAATATTTTCATTCTTAGATTTATATTATATTAATAAAAGATAACTTGATATTCTCTCTAAACTAATTTAAAAACTTCTTTTAATTTTTTGAGAAATTCCATTAAAAGTTTAGAAATAAGAACAAAATTTAAATAATGTAAGTTATTTTTTCCCAGAAAATAAAGTTTTAAAAATATTGCACTTAATTGCATTTTTTTCAGCACATTATGAAATAGTATTAAACTTTTAAAAGTAGAAGAATGAAAGAAAGACTACTTTTAAATAATTTAAATCCGATGAGTTCAGAAATAAAACACGTTAAAGAACAATATTTTTGAATGGATTCTAACACTTTAAAGACACACATACGACAATATTATTATTTTTAATAGTTTCATAAATTTTGAAAATGCATTTTAAATTGAAAGTTGTATTACACGATATAATAAAAATAATTAATCTTAACTGGCAGTAATAAATTGCGTAAGGGTCAATCCATTTCAAGTGGTCCAGCATTGGTCGCTCGACTATTTTAAAAAAATCTGAAATTTTTTGTACAACAACCCTAACATGATGGAAGTTCAAAATGACCGTTATTTTAATTCTACAATTTTTTGTTTGTGCATGGCGGCCATCTTTGTTTCATCGTGTGCAGCGATTTTCTCAGATACTAGGATACACAAAATTGTAAATATCTCGTCTTTTATTTTCCTAATTGAAATGGGGTTTGCAGCATTTTGTTCAGAATAAAATAGGCTAAATATACAGTGTAAGAAAAATTTTGAAAAATAAATTTTTACAGGTGAAATTTTAGCACAAAATTTACGATTTTTTCCGAAATCTATCCGTTTGCAAGAGGAAAATTTTCATGCAAGGGAAACTGTCAACCTTACACAATTTTTTCTACAAATAAGTCAAAAGTGCGTGTACTCATACACCAAGTCCCAGATCTGGGAGTTAATTTCTCTTTGCGAAAAAAATTCCGAAATTCGTCAAAAATTTCAAAAATCGCACTTTTTAGGTTTGATATCTCTGGTGGGGCATGAGATAAAAATCTGAAATTCTGGCCTTTGATAGTATTGTGTAGTAGTGTTATGTACAAAAAATTTCAAGAAGGAGATTTGACTACAAGCTGAGATATGACATGGACAATATGTGAAAACAATACTACCAAACTATTGTAAACCTACTATGTAATTGTTCAACAAGACTGTCAACCTTGCACAATCTTTTCTACAAATAGGTCAAAAGTGCGTGTATTCATACACCAAGTCCCAGATCTGGGAAATTATTTCTCTTTGTGAAAAAAAATTCCGAAATTCGTCGAAAATTTCAAAAATCGCACTTTTTAGGCTTTGATATCTCTGATGGAGCACGAGATAAAAATCTGATGTTCTGGCATTTGATAGTATTGTGTAGTAGTGTTATGTACAAAAAATTTCAAAAAGGAGATTTGACTACAAGCTGAGATATGACATGGACAATATGTGAAAACAATACTGCCAAACTATTGTAACATACTATGTAATTGTTCATACCCCCCAAATTTTAAATTAATTATTTATGGTACAAAGTTAAATGTTAGTTACAAATATCTTTTTCAAATGCTTCTGTGTGAATTAAACAATTCAGAATGTATGCTAAGCGAATACACTATTTGTCCAGATGAACAAATCTACTAGAAATGCTATTGCAACAATTTTACTCGGAACAAATTTCAGGAAAAGTAAATTACAGACAATGAATTGAAACTGATCGAGTTGACATGGCTTCAATTATTAAACCTAGAGAATTGCATTCCAGTTAACAAGGGATGACAAGACTTGGGGGGCTTCAAATAAAATTTTTAGAAAGAACAGCCTGATGGACTGACAACAGTAACTGGTCGAACTCATAACATCTCTCGCAAATATTGTTAAGCTCTTTGTTGAGCATATATAGTATTTTGTAAATTAAATTCTTATTATTTAACTGTTTTCAAGAAACGATATTTTCTAGTTAAATATTGTAATAAAAGAGACTAATCTCATTTCTCCTAATGTACTCGTAATAGCATTTCTTAACATTTCTTTAATCACAGTATCTCAGCTTGTAGTCAAATCTCCTTATTGAAATTTTTTGTACATAATACTATCAAAGGCCAGAATTTCAGATTTTTATCTCGTGCTCCACCAGAGATATCAAAGCCTAAAAAGTGCGATTTTTGAAATTTTCGACGAATTTCGGAATTTTTTTCGGAAAGAGAAATTAACTCCCAGATCTGGGACTTGGTGTATGAGTACCCGTACTTTTGACCTATTTGTAGAAAAAATTGTGTAAGGTTGACAGTTGCTCTTACATGAAAATTTTCCTCTTGCAAACGAATAGATTTTGGAAAAAATCGTACATTTTGTGCTAAAATTTCACCTGTAAAAATTTATTTTCAAAATTTTTCTATCACTGTATATTTAGCTTATTTTATTCTGAACAAAATGCTGCAAACCTCATTTCAATTGGGAAAATAGAAGACGAGATATTTACAATTTTGTGTATCCTAGTATCTGAGAAAATCGCTGCACACGATGAAACAAAGATGGCCGTCATGCCCAAACAAAAAAATAGTAAAATTAAAAGAACGGTCATTTTGAACTTCTGTCATGTTAGGGTTGTTGTACAAAAAAATTCAGATTTTTTAAAAATGGTCGAGCGACCAAAAAAATATTTTCTGGACCACTTGAAATGGATTGACCCGTAACGTTCAGAACTCATTAAAAATTATTAATTGCCATCCAATAACATTTTTAATTATAACATTAAAAATTTTCTAAATAAAAGTTTTGAGCAATACATATCTTTGAACTTTTTTGAATAGATTGTAATATCAGAAGGATAAATGTGTATGTTTATAAATAAATCTAGTTAAATCACTTATTTCATAAAATTAAAAGAAATGTTTATGTTATGTATATAAGTCTTCTTTACATCAGGTTACAGATATGAATATTTTCCCACCAATATTTTGATAAAAAAATATAGTGTTTAACCCCTTGAAGGCTAGCAACAATGTCTCTAAAATATTGTATTCTAACAGAAACAAGTAAGAAAAATCATGCGTTAAGCATTGATTATGAAGCACTTTCCAACACTTAATGAAATCATTAACAAAACTTTGTTATTTAGGGAAATAATAGTGTATTGCAAATATAACCAAATATGTATTCCAGTACTTTTGAACAGCTCTGTATTTCATATGTCAGTTGATATAATGGGAAAATTTAGTTTAGCAAGAATATACCCAGTAGCTTGAAATTTCTTTTTCAGCATTTCATACTATTAAATGGAAACATACTTGAATACTTTTGTTCAGCTCTGTAGTTTACATTGTACCTTTATTACACGTCAGCATTAGGCTAAAATTTATTGTAAACTAAAACACTTTTAAAACAACTGAAATCACATTCTCATAAATTATCATTCAAAAGCGTCCATGTACCAAATTCTTTGCGTGCCCCTGTATATCCTTTTATCTATATTCTGCAAACATTTCTCAGTAAATTGAATGAAGCTCAGCGTTAAAATGCATAGCTTATTAAAGAACCACGTTTAAATAATTTAAGCTCATATTGAGTAACGTTGTTGGTGAGATCTTTTGGATAGCCCTGTATATCAACTATAACATTTATACACACCATAAAATGTGCATATATTTAGTGAAATATAAACGCGCATATCATAATTAAAATGCATTTCATCCCTCCATCAGCCATCATCGGACACATATACGGTACTTCGGAAAGAATATACTATTTGAAATCTTTTGTATGGCCCTGTAAATGCTATGTACTTCATATTACTCAAGACAGTAGCGTATAATTTATATTAAGCTTCAGTGACAGATATCAATTTTATTATACATGAAAAAGCTTAATACATTTAGAATATGTCACACACAATTCCCCCTTTTAACATTATCTAATAGAATTCTTTTGTGTGGCCATGTAAATGAATAATAGCTACATTTTCACCTTATATTTTATTGAATGCATATTTTAATATGTTTGACAGGGTATAACATCTTTAAAATTCCTTTGAAACGATTTTTCCATATAGGCCGCAATGTAATGGGAAATTTTTGATTCGCCCTGTAGATAAACTAATCATGGTAGAAACTTAATTTTCGATAGGGTTCGTGCTAGGGTAAACGTCAATAACGTCCTAAAATTTCATGGCAATCCGAGTATATTAACGATTTTTCCCCATAGGCCGAAATGTAATGGGAAACTTTGATTCGCCCTGTAGATAAACTAATCATGGTAGAAACTTCATTTTCTATAAGACTTGCGCTAGGTTAAACGTCAATAACGTCCTAAAATTTCATGGCAATCCGAGTATATAAACGATTTTTCCCCATGGGCCGTAATGTAATGTAAAAATTTGATTCGCCCTGTAGATAAACTAATCATGGTAGAAAATTCATTTTCAATAGCATTCGTGTTAGGGTAAACGTCAATAACGTCCTAAAATCTCATGGCAATCCGAGTATATTAGCGATTTTTCCCCATAGGCCGTAGTGTAATGGAAAACTTTTGATTCTCTCTGTAGATAAACGAATCATGGTAGATACTTCATTTTCAATAGGTGTCGTGCTAGGGTAAACATCAATAACGTATAAAAATTTCATAGCAATCCGAGTATATTTACGGGAGTTAGAGCGCGGACAGACGGACAGACCGCCAGGCAATCCGAATGCATAAGCACATTTTCAACTTTGTTGGAAAGTGCTAAAAATCGAAAAATATTATTTTAAAATACGGATTGGAGGTTTTATAACATTTGATCTTGAAGTTTAAAGTATAAAATTTCGTTAAAAGTTTTGGTGGGAATCTTGTTTTTATGAGGCGGAACAAAATGTATCTCAACGCCACTCAAGGGCTTAAATGTTAAAATCCAATATTTAAAGTCCATATTCTTTTTATTGCGCCTCATGACTAAAAATAGATTAGTAAGAAGAAACATAACATATTTTTATATATTTTTTAATTAGATTTAGATACATGTTTCAGTATTTTTTCTTATGAAGTTTTGGTAGTGCTTTTATACAATTATTGTTTGTTGTATTTATCTCAAGCAAAAAATTAAACATTATAATTGTGTGTTACAAAGTTAACTTTTAAAATAATATTTGAGGTATTTGCAATTATTGCACGCATGTATATTATTTCATGTAAAAAAGAATTATATGTACGATTTTTTTTATTCATAATTTTTATTCCCATCATTTTATATTAAAAAATACGCTAAAATTCACTGGGTTCTATTACATTAATGTCAGTATGAATTTGTATCTTAAGTTCTTTGAAACATCAGCAATTTTTTTAGATGGTTAGATCTAGAATGCTCCTTTTTTGTTAACAATGAAAGATTCGGAAGTCTTATCTGGAAGCAGAAGATGCACTCTTAAGTTTCAAGAATGGAATGGTTTAAAAAATTGAATATACTTGCACTTATAGAAAAAAAAATACCCGATTGATCTATATCCCTATTGATTGCTTGATATATAAAATATTTTGAAAATTTAAGTTTTAAGTAACTTTTTATTATATTTAGAGATTCTCACTTAAACTTTTGTTAAACATATTATTTTAGTGAAATAAAAAAAAGATAATACTTATAATAAAACTTTATAAAAAAAAAGTCAGTATATTGCATAAATGTAGTCTCTGTGTGCAGGTTTAAGTAAGATGGGCAAATATCTGCCTGAAGAAAAAATAAGATGAAATGTTGACAATTTTAAATGTAAAATGGCGTACTTTAACCTCTTCAGCGGCAAACAAAAATGACACCGTAACAGTGATGGTAACCTCGTCAGCCAGTTTTGTTCTCAAAATTTCATACATCAGACTGATATATACACTTACAATTAAATCTCATGTGCTGCCCTCTGTAGGAAATAGCTCTAACTATATTATTTCCTACATTATACCCCTTTTCTTTTAACCATCTGAAAGTTTAAAAAAATTAGTACATTGTCAAGAAAAATAAATAAAAAAGGTTTTTTTTCTTTGAAACGCCAGCAATTTTTTAAGAGATTGGATCCAGAACGCTCCTTTTTTGTTGACAGTAAAAGAATCGGAAGTCTCTATCGGAAGTAGAAGATGCGCTTTTAAGTTTCAATGGAAAGGTTTAAAAAATTGAATATGATTGTATTTATCGAAATAGGACTATGCATTAACCCGTGATTCCTTGTTTAAACCGTGTGTGTTGGTTGGTTTAAACCTTGTTTAAACCGTGTGTGTTCATGTGAGCTTAATACATTTAGAATATGTCACAAACAATTCCCCCTTTAAACATTATCTAATGGAATTCTTTTGTGTGGCCATGTAAATGAATAATAGCAACATTTTCACCTTATATTTTATTGAATGCATATTTTAATATGTTTGACAGGGTATAACATCTTTAAAATTCCTTTGAAACGATTTTTCCATATAGGCCGCAATGTAATGGGAAATTTTTGATTCGCCCTGTAGATAAACTAATCATGGTAGAAACTTAATTTTCAATAGGGTTCGTGCTAGGGTAAACGTCAATAACGTCCTAAAATTTCATGGCAATCCGAGTATATTAACGATTTTTGCCCATAGGCCGAAATGTAATGGGAAACTTTGATTCGCCCTGTAGATAAACTAATCATGGTAGAAACTTCTTTTTCTATAAGACTTGCGCTAGGTTAAACGTCAATAACGTCCTAAAATTTCATGGCAATCCGAGTATATAAACGATTTTTCCCCATGGGCCGTAATGTAATGTAAAAATTTGTTTCGTCCTGTAGATAAACTAATCATGGTAGAAACTTCATTTTCAATAGCATTCGTGTTAGGGTAAACGTCAATAACGTCCTAAAATTTCATGGCAATCCGAGTATATTAACGATTTTTCCCCGTAGGCCGTAATGTAATGGAAAACTTTTGATTCGCCTTGTAGATAAACTAATCATGATAGAAACTTCATTTTCAATAGCATTCGTGTTAGGGTAAACGTCAATAACGTCCTAAAATTTCATGGCAATCCGAGTATATTAGCGATTTTTCCCCATAGGCCGTAGTGTAATGGAAAACTTTTGATTCTCTCTGTAGATAAACTAATCATGGTAGATACTTCATTTTCAATAGGTGTCGTGCTAGGGTAAACATCAATAACGCATAAAAATTTCATAGCAATCCGAGTATATTTACGGGAGTTAGAGCGCGGACAGACGGACAGACCGCCAGGCAAACCGAATGCATAAGCACATTTTCAACTTTGTTGGAAAGTGCTAAAAATCAAAAAATATTATTTTAAAATACGGATAGGAGGTTTTATAACATTTGACCTTGAAGTTTAAAGTATAAAATTTCGTTAAAAGTTTTGGTGGGAATCTTGTTTTTATGAGGCGGAACAAAATGTATCTCAACGCCACTCAAGAACTTAAATGTTAAAATCCAATATTTAAAGTCCATATTCTTTTTATTGCGCCTCATGACTAAAAATAGATTAGTAAGAAGAAACATAACATATTTTTATATATTTTTAATTAGATTTAGATACATGTTTCAGTATTTTTTCTTACGAAGTTTTGGTAGTGCTTTTATACAATTATTGTTTGTTGTACTTATCTCAAGCAAAAAAATTAAACATTATAATTGTGTGTTACAAAGTTAACTTTTAAAATAATATTTGAGGTATTTGCAATTATTGCACGCATGTATATAATTTCATGTAAAAAAGAATTATATGTACGATTTTTTTTTATTCATAATTTTTATTCCCATCATTTTATATTAAAAATACGCTAAAATTCACTGGGTTCTATTACATTAATGTCAGTATGAATTTGTATCTTAAGTTCTTTGAAACGTCAGCAATTTTTTTAGATGGTTAGATCTAGAATGCTCCTTTTTTGTTAACAATGAAAGATTCGGAAGTCTTATCTGGAAACAGAAGATGCACTCTTACGTTTCAAGAATGGAATGGTTTAAAAAATTGAATATACTTGCACTTATAGAAAAAAAAATACCCGATTGATCTATATCCCCATTGATTGCTTGATATATAAAATATTTTGAAAATTTAAGTTTTAAGTAACTTTTTATTGTATTTAGGGATTCTCACTTAAACTTTTGTTAAACATATTATTTTAGTGAAATAAAAAAAATGATAATACTTATTGTTCGAATGCTTAGAGTGTTTATTCTAAAACAGTAATATTGATAAACATTAAATAACTTCATATTTCAGAAGTGACATTAATTACATCAACTGTTTATTTTAAAACCATAATATTTATAAACGATAAATTGATTCATAATTCAAAAGTGACATTAAAGAAATTCATTTAATATCATTGTTTATATAAACAATTCATAAGTAGATGATTGCACATGATTGCGAAATCATTTTTGTTGATTACTTCAAGGACAATATTTTACTGTGAACGAACTGAGTTCAGTTTCTCTTATGTTTTTGTAAAGCACACACGGTGCTTATATTTTTTTTTTCAGTTTTCGCATACTTGGATAATATGTCAATCCAGTAACCGCAGCAGGAAACTAAATTCCTGTATCTTCTGTTGTCCATTTGCTAAATGTGCTTTAGAGGATCAATATAATACAAAAAGATAAATCAGTGTTAATTTATTTACATTAACAACACTAAAAAAAACTGTTAGTGAATCTCGGACACTAACACTTATAATAAAACTTTATAAAAAAAAAGTCAGTATATTGCATAAATGTAGTCTCTGTGTGCAGGTTTAAGTAAGATGGGCAAATATCTGCCTGAAGAAAAAATAAGATGAAATGTTGACAATTTTAAATGTAAAATGGCGTACTTTAACCTCTTCAGCGGCAAACAAAAATGACACCGTAACAGTGATGGTAACCTCGTCAGCCAGTTTTGTTCTCAAAATTTCATACATCAGACTGATATATACACTTACAATTAAATCTCATGTGCTGCCCTCTGTAGGAAATAGCTCTAACTATATTATTTCCTACATTATACCCCTTTTCTTTTAACCATCTGAAAGTTAAAAAAAATTAGTATATTGTCAAGAAAAATAAATAAAAAAGTTTTTTTTTTCTTTGAAACGCCAGCAATTTTTTAAGAGATTGGATCCAGAACGCTCCTTTTTTGTTGACAGTAAAAGAATCGGAAGTCTCTATCGGAAGTAGAAGATGCGCTTTTAAGTTTCAATGGAAAGGTTTAAAAAATTGAATATGATTGTATTTATCAAAATAGGACTATGCATTAACCCGTGATTCCTTGTTTAAACCGTTCAGGACCGGAGTCCCATGTATGCACCCAGAGCCTGCAGGCTTAAATATCATGCGTATTTAAAAAACGTCTGTGAGAGACCACGGACTCGTATGTGATTTTTCAAGAAAGAACGTTTTTTTAGCATTTTTAAGCAATACTAAATGGTGTTAGATGTTATTTTCGAATATGGTGATCGACTGACCATTGACCATCTTACCGTGGAAGATTTTTTCAGTTCTGTTTCATAAGGCACGATGGGGGGGGGCGTGGCTTTTTTGTTTATGTAAATATAGCTACGTTTAGTGAACTCGTTAATAGATATGACTGAATTAAATGGCTGGGGTTCGCTTTCGGTATTACGATTTTATTTTATTGATATTGCGTTCTGACGATAAAAAATGTTATTTAGGTTCGTGAGTAAAATGTGTTTCTTTTTTCAGATCGGAGGCGTTGTAATGTAATTTTAATTTTTAAATCAGAATCTAAGAAATAATCATGGCGGAAAGACCGAGATTTCCAACGGAGAGTAAAATAGATAGAATTATAAATGAACCTGGTAGGTTTGTGTGTTCATGTGAGCTTTGAAAAATGCCACACGTTATTTAATTTTTTTCAAAGGTTGATACTAATTTTATATCGTATTTTTCTCCTTTTATAAATAGAAATATGTGAAGAATATGTGAAAACATAATCAGAAACGATATCCGAAAATTATTTAGAGACAAATAATTTGTGTTATGTTTGACGAATGATTTATAAATCCATCGTTTCTACATATGAATGACGAGTAACATTGAACTATGTATTAGCCATCGCTTCTGTCATGCAATTATTTTTAATGTACTAAAAGTTCGCATTTACTTTTTTTAAAAATTAGTATATCTTATGTTAGTGTAAAGTATACAGGAAAAAACACTCTTAAAATATTTTGATCCGTCATATAATAATAAGACTTTAGATTTAATGAGACTATATTTGGTTTTTTTTTTATTTATAAGATTGCTTGCAAGTAAATAATGATTTCTGTACGCTATTTATAAAATCGTAACAAATAAAACCACTCATAATCATAATCTAATTAAAAGATTATGAAAGATCATGGATATTTTTTTATAATTTATTCAGTTTCTAACACAAATCCTAAAACAAGTTGATAAAAAATTAAAAACAAAACTTACTAATGTTATTTTAAGTTAAGTTGTTCTACTTTAATTCCTTTTGTGTATTTCAAATAAATGCGAAAATCCTTTTAAATAATACAGATTAACGTTATCTAACAGTGCATACATCGTTTGTAAAACAAAACCCAAATTACTTTCTTTTATGTAAAATTGCTTTTATTCCGGGAAAATGTTTCGTCGGAATTAAGATAAAACACTTTAATTAAGTTTTAGAAGGCGAAAACACCGAAAATCGATAAATATTCATTACGCTCTATAAAAAAAAAGTGTTGTATTTTTCAACTTTCAAGTGATAGGGTAATTTATGGTATTATTTTCAAACTTTTTATTTTATTTATTTTAGTAATAGATTTTTCATTTTTTTTATATGATGGAATTCAACCAATTATGTATACAGGTGTGCTTACTATGAGAAAACAACTTTTTAATATTTAAAGAACTAATTTTTAAGTTATTAAATCAGTTTTCAGAATTTTTCTATTAACCAAGTTACTATGATAAACCGCTTAACATACATTGTTTTCTGTTTACACCTACATATCATTTAAATTAATACTAGAATTAATTACAAGCAAAATCATATTTGGCACTTGTGTGGTGTAAAGGACAATTCTTTCAGAAAAAGTGACGTAATTGTCTACTGATGTTTTTATTCAATCCTCCAAGCGTTCTATAGCCCGAAGAAGAAGATTAATCACAATGTATTTAGATAGCGGCAGAAATTTACTCGGTACAGACAAAGCCTTTTCGGTAATAGATTGAAAGGAAAGCTCGGCCTTAGCAGCAGCACAAATGATTCGTTGGAAATTGAATCCGTCTACCGCTGACTGGTGGAATGGTTAGTGGGAGCGACTTACAATTGTTAAAATACATGTGGAGGAAAATGTTTTTGGTAGAGCTTCATTACCCTATGAAGAACTCAACACAATTCGTTGTTTTTGTGAACAAGTTGTGAATGCTGTACTACTAACATCTGTTATTAAATATGTGAACGATCTACAACCGTTAACATTATCAATGTTCTTACAGGAAATATATTCTTCAAATCTGATAGATTCTGATGCAATTGATATACAAGAATTAATTAAAAGAATTAAGTATAGACAACATTTCGGAACACCTATACACACGATTTCGTATGGAGAATTTGGGGAAATTCGTCCAACAAATTTCTCTGCAAAAGAATGTCAAGCAACTGACCATTGGTTGGTCTTACTCGTAAAACGTGCATATGGAACATAGGACCGTGTTCAAGAAATTCTTTCTGGATACGATGATCACTCAAGAATTTCAAGAATAAAAACTGAAAGTGGTGAACGCTTGACACTTGTGCAAAAGCTGTAGAATTTAGAGATTCTAAAATAATGCTCTAATGATACAGTCATCATGAATTAAAAGTGGTAGAACAGTGATTGTTCCTGAACGTTACAAAACTTATGTACCTAAAATACAATTTCCTCATAATTATTAGTAAGTATAGACTTTTTTCTTATTTTTTAGTACATCTCATATGTTTCACAATGTTTATTTGAAATTATAATAGTATGTTTAATTTTGTTTGAGTTTTGCAGAAGAAACTGTTTATTAATCTGTTTTGAAATAGTAATGTAAAACATATAAGTTTTGGCTGTAATATAAGTATTAGTGACATCTTATTTGACTTTGCATTTTATTGTGTCCATTGTTGAGTTTATCTGTCGATAACCCATAATGGGATTTATAGTAAATTTGATTAATGTTTATAGACCGAGCGGCGGAGACACGAATGACTACGTTATCTAGTTACGGGATGAAGACATGATGTAGAACAAGATTATTAGATGTAGATTAAGGAATGACTGGTCTGCATCGTCATTTCTTGATACGATATGAGTAACAGCGGGCGCCAACTCGCCATTTTGGAGTCACTATCACGTCATCGAGTTACGAGATGAAATTGGTGCTAAATTAAAGATAAATCAAAGTATTTTAAGAATATTTTGTTTTGCCTGTGCATATCTTGGTACAAAATCTCGGCAGACTGAAATTTATAACAAAAAAAAAATGATGTAATTAATGTAAAAACTCAATGATTACATCATCGAGTTACGGGATTAAATCATGATGTAGGACAAGCTTATTAGGTGTAGATTAAGAAATGACTGGTCTGCCTTGGCATTTCTTGGTACGATACGAGTAACAGCGGGCGCCAACTCGCCAATTTGGCGTCACTATGACGTGATCCATTTACGAGAGGAAATTGGTGCCAAATTAAAGGTAAGGTAAAGTATTTTGAGAGTAGTTTGGTCTACCTGGGCTTATAATGTGAGAAACCTTCGGCTGACTGAAATTTACAACAAAAAAATAAATGATGTTATAATGTAACAACTCAATAACTACGTCATCGAATTACGGGATGAAATCATAATGTAGGACAAGATTATTAGGTGTAGATTAAGGAATGACTGGTCTGACTCGGCATTTCTTGCTACGATAAGAGTAACAGCGGGCGCCAACTTGCCATTTTAGCGTCACTATCACGTCATCGAGTTATGAGATGAAATTGGTGCCAAATTAAAGGTAAAATAAAATATTTTAAGAATATTTTGGTTTGCCTTCGCATATCCTGCTACAAACCCTCGGCAGACTGAATTGTATATTTAAAAATGACTTTATAATGTAACAAATGAATGATTACGTCATCGAGTTACGGGATGAAATCATGATGCAGGACAAGATTATTAGGTGCACATTAAGGATTGGCAGGTGTGCCTCGGCATTTCTTGGTACGATAAGAGTAACAGCGGGCGCCAACTCGTCATTTTGGCGTCGCTATCACGTCATCGAATTAAGATGAAATTGGTGCTAAATTAAAGGTAAAATAACGTATTTCAAGAATAAGTCGATCTGCCTGCCCATATTCTGGCACAAACTCTCGGCAAACTAAAATTTATAACAAAAAAGGCGCCATAATATAGAATACAAGCCAAGATATGCCGAAACAGACATTTTCTCGCTTACTAATAAAAATCTTTTCCTAAACCATTAATTTATCATGAAAGTCGATTGCGAAGGAATGTAGTGTAAAATACTATGTCTATAGTGTTTTTATTATACATTATAACGCCATTTTTGTTATTAATTTCAGTCTGTCGAGGGTTTTTACCAGGAAATGCGCAGGCAGACCGAAATATTCTTAAAACACTTTATTTTACTTTTAATTTGCACCAATTTAATCTCGTAACTCGATGGCGTGATAGTACACATACAGTACACTCATTCTGTACACTGTTACTCATACAGTACAAAGAAATGCCGAGACAGACCAGTCATTCTTTAATTTACACCTAATAATCTTGTCCTACATCATGATTTCATCCCGTAACTCGATGGCGTAATCATTGAGTTTTTACATTATAACATAATTTTTTTGTTTTAAATTTCAGTCTGCCGAGGGTTTATTCCAGGATATGGGCATGCAGACCAAAATAGTTTTAAAATACTTTATTTTACCTTTAATTTGGCACCAATTTCATCTCGAAATTTCATGACGTGATAGTGATGCCAAAATGGCGAGTTGGCGCCCGCTGTTCCTCATATCGTACCGAGAAATGTCGAGGCAGACCAGTCATTCCTTAATCTACACCCAATAATCTTGTCTACATAATGATTTCATCCCGTAACTCGATGTCGTAGTCATTTGTGTCGCCCCCGCCCGCTCTATTAGTAATTGTTTTGATAGAAGGCGGCACAAGGCAAAGCTGAAAATGGTCAAATTAAACATAAATATGTTTTCTCCTAGCCACCTGTTTCTTTGTCAGTCTGTAAATTATGAGCTTATGTTGAAAGTCTGTCGAATTACTTCTCGGCACATAAGCTGAAATAAAATATTGTTGAGTTTTACAATAAAATGAACAGACATTTATTTTGGATTAAGATACTTTTGTCCTGAGTTAAATTTTATGACGATAATACATTATCGGGTAGATATTATTTCATCGAATCACTTTTCTCTGCGATAATACAAATGTCTAAAATTAGAAAAAATAGTTTTTAAAATCGAGGAAATGTCCTATAAGAAATAAATTTAAAGATATATTTCCGTGTCCAATAAAAATCAGAAATTGTTTTAAACATAATGTTCCGTTTCTTATATTTATAGTCGATTATCGTCATCACAGTTGACAAGCATTTTTTGAAAACTGTATTTATGAGTCTCTCATGGCTGCCAACTTCTACGCCTGTTTACAGCCAAACAAATACATTCAAACCAGAAATTCTATTTAATAAGTTAAAAAATTATGCAATGCTACATATCATGAAATAAATTCAGGACGTATATTACTTAATAAATTTTCTGGTTTGAAACACGTTTATATGATTTAAAAAGGCGTAGAAGTTGGCAGCTCTGGTCTCTTTACAAGGAGAAAAATTAACAAAAATAGCAACATTTAAATTTAGCTAAAGAAAATACTAAAAAATAATTTTCATTCACGTAGATAATTGAAATTTTCTTTTTTTCTTAGTAAAAAAACTAAAAATATCATTTAATACGCCTAATGTTCAAAGAAAAACTACTTTATCATTGCAATAAAAAGCAATAAACATGAGAGTTTAGGAATAGATTTTGTTTTAAGCTTGTAAATCTTTCATGACACGATAAGACTCCAAGAAGAATGGTTTTGTTAAAAGTGACCCTTTTTCTACGCTCATTAATCTCTGAATGAGATTATTTAAAGGGTATATATATTTTTTATAACATCATTTTCCCGTTAGCTTGAGAAAAAGAAAAGAAACTATACATTTTGCTTAAATAATGTTAAATTTGATAATCTTTATTTTTTTGTGATTCATAAATATTTATTCGTAAAAAATATATATATTTGAAATGATATCATATATCATAAATAGCTTTTTTGCAAGAAGTAAGTAAAAGATCCAACTCTACATTTAATTCCAAATAAGTTTTACAAACAATTCAGAATTTTCGTTTCTTTATAAATTGTAGACTGTTGACACAAACATTCGTCAGTTATTTTAATATTTTTCTATTTAAAATATCTGACACAATTATAGTGATATTTAATTTATTTAAAAGGAAAATCCCTATTAACGTTAATGTAACATTTTATTTGTATATTTAAATTTAATAATAGAATTTATTTCAAAAGTGGAAATATAGAATAATTTATTTTTAACACTATTTAACATAGTTGAAAAGTGTTCAGAAATTTTTCCTACCCATATCTAACTAAGGTAAATATATTGTGATTTCAGGGTGTAAATTTAATGCATTGTTGTAATTTATTACAACATGATTTTTGTCAAGATACAAAAATAAAACTGTAGCACTTATACTTCACATTGAGAGACAGCCAAAAAAATTCCTTGACATTACAGTCACAGTGAAAAAAATCGTTTTAAGTGCATTTTAATCATGCTGAACAGTTTCAAACATAATAAAATTGATATGCACTAATTAAATGTACTAAGACATGCACTCTAGGTAAAAAATATTATATGTATCATATTGATACTAAAGAATTCCATTTCATTATGGTCTACGGCAGGGATTTTCAAACATTTAGATCTATGTACCACTAAATAGAAGCTCATACTTCCGCGTACAACCAGAAGAAAATCTCAAATCTAATACAGAAAAAAAATACAAATACCTAAGAAGTTATTAATCGTTTAGATGCCAAATTAATATCGCAATGTAATAATAATTTTGTTTTTCTTATATTACAGCTTCAAATGTTTTAATTTATGCATTCAAATTTAGAAAATACCAAAAAAAAATATATTTCAGCATTTTTTTTTTTTTTTTGGCTGTTTTCACTTCATTGTTCGCATTTTGGAACGTGATTATTGGTTGACAACCTATGCAAATATAACAAATTATTTTCTGCTGTATGCTATTGTACATTGTTTAGAGTATTTTCTCGAATTCAAAAAAGCATTTAGATTCCAGCGGTCAAATGTAAGTAATATAGAGAAAACAATAAAAGCAAATAACATACTTTTTATGCAAGTTAATGAATTTACATATTCTTTTATACTTGCGGTAAATGCTTAAACATAAATATTTTTATTTCAGAAAATCAAATCAACTTTATATTTTATAGGAAAATTAAGGACATCGTTATTATGTTGGAAAATATATGTTTTGTATTACAAATGATGCAATGTTCCCATTTGCGAACATTGGCGTTTAAACGGTTAAATAAATATTTAAAATATTGTCTGTGTATTGTTTAAAAATTATATCAATAATTGAAAAGCATATAATACAAAAATGTTGAATTTTCGTAAAGGATATTCGAATAATAATAATAATAATAATAAACTTGTAATCATCCAACACTAAACGTATAGTTTAAAATGCAAAAATAGTTTTATTAAGGATACATTGAATATCTTGCCAAGTAAAAAGAGGCAGATTTTGCGAAATATTCAATATCATGTTCAAAGTTAAAAACAGCGAAAAAAAACGCTTTTCTTTTACCGTAAATTTACATATTATAGCCGATATATAAATCAAAAGCAATTAATTTGATGCATAATTTAGTTTTCAAGAACTAATTAACTGTTTTACAATTTTTTAATAATAATACTGTTGTTCCATTCACTTTTCTAAAAAACTGTTGAATGCATGAAAACGATTGAACACCTTAAGTTTGTTTGGTGTCAACCTTTTGTTTGTTTTGTTATTTCAAACGCACTGTTTGAAAAAATTAATTAAAAAAATATTTCTGTTTAAATCTTTTTCAATAACTGTTTTTCAGAATTTTTAGATTATTTACTTGTTTAAAGTTTTTATTATTGTGATCGCGTTAATTTAAGTTAATAGTTATTAAATTAATGTTTTAATGGAGTTTGTTGTTTTGTGAACCTTAATGAGCATAAAAAATCATTCTCAGAAAAAAATTATTTTTCTGTTATTTTGTTAAAAAAAACAAACAATGAATAAGTATTTGCATTATATTTTTAGTTTCGGAACGGAAGAAGACAAATAAGACTACTGTGTCAATCATTCATTACACTGAGGTCATTAAAATGAATGTCATTCGTGTTTTGGAACTAAACACTGGAAGTTCTGAATTATATTAAAAACTTTACAGGAATATGCTATATGCCGTAATTTTTTAGAGTGATCCTTCTTGCGACATTTTCTCCGAAATGATAAAAAAAATATGCAAATTAACTACAGCGATTACATAATTTATTTCTTTTCTATTACACGGATAATTCGGAAGGCGAAATATTGATTTATATATGGACTGTATTTTGTATAATTACCGTATTTTTTTAACCTATATTTTAAAATAAGATAAATGATTTAATAAAAGATTGAAATGTTTCGCAAAAACAGCTTCAATGCACTTGTCAAGATGTTCCATGTGCTTTAAATTTAAACATTTGTTGCAATTTAAATGACAGCTTTCATGTATAATGATTAGTTTTTTTGTAATCGAATGTCGAACAGTACTTTACGAAATCAAACGTCTTTGTATCTGTATAATTTTTAATTATTGATGTATTTTTTTAACTATAGAGAGGCAGTATTTTTAATACTTGTTTACTCACTTAACAGACCCCTGTTTTTGGAAAACATATTCAAATAATGCCTATTTTTTCAAGTCTTTTATAGTAATTTTAATCTTTATCATCGATTTTTCAAAACAAAAATGTTTGCCCCCTTGAATCCGAAAAGTGCTCGGATTAAATAATGCAAAATTTACAATAAAAATTTACTGATGAGAATAATAATTCATGATCAGTATATAAATGCCCGTATGACATACACTGTAAAAAAGGGGGTCGATCTATTTTTAAAAAATGGTAATCCTTGTAATTACTAAAAAAAATTTAGTAATCTTACTCGGTTACAAGGAATCTGTAAGAATTACTAGAAAAAAGCTAGCAACGAATAGAGTTAATAGTTTTACATTTTTAATAGCTATTACTAAAACTGACTTGGCGTGGCCCTGATAGCCTAGTGTTCATAGCACCGAACTCCAGGTTGAAAGTACCTGGATTCGATGCTGGCAGCCGCTAAATATGCACCGAATGTAAATAAAGGGATTATGAAAATCCTGTCGTTGCAGTTACTGTGGTAATGATCTCTGAACTTTCCCTCCCCTTTAGAAACATGTCAAAATAGAGTAGGTAGCAATGTTTGGTGCTGCCATCTATTACGGCTTTACCGAAAATCTTCCGTTTCAGAAGTCTCTCTTTTTACCCACTGGATGCAGCTCGAAGGAAGCTCCTGCTCTTCAGGCACACGTACTGGTTATTAAAAATAATTTTGGAGCTATTACTAAATTTTGCTTGGTGGCTCATACTAAAAAGTTTTAAGTTAGTTATACAAAAATTTCTTTTGTTCAGTTTACAAAAGAAATGTTTGTTTCACTTGCGAAACAAAAGTTTGTAATGGTTACTAAAAAATTCTGTGGAATACAAATTTACAAAAAAATTTTTAGTAACCTCTTGATTTTTTTTTTTTTAACAATGTACGACAAATTAGTGAAGCGATTAATAATTAGGATTCCAATGTCAACCCTCTATGATTTTGAGGTCAATAAAATGACTCCAAATCATGGTTTTGAAATAAACAATGGAATCTTTAAATCGTAATAAACACTTGATAGGAATATGCCGTAATGCTTCAATGTGAACCTTATAGCAAAACTTTCCTAGAAACCATAAAAAATACATAAATGAACTACAGTGGTATTCCAGGCGACGAAATACACTCCCATATACTTTTATTATTTCATATAACTAGAACTCATAAAATGTATTCGAAAATGCTTAGAGGCACGTGGAACATTTCGACATGTAAAGTGAAGCGAATTTTATTAAGTACTTACGATTATGTATTTTACTTAAAAAAAGAAATACATAGATTATTTTTTACAGCATATATATATATGTATTATAACACATATAAAAGCAGAAAGAAGTTAATTTTATGTAAGGTACCCTGGGGTAATAACGCCACGTTAAGGTTCTACCAATTTTCACGGCTTAGTTTTAGATTGTATTTTTCAAACGAATATAGGATCTGATACAGCAATTCATTGATTATTTATATAAAATAAAATAATTTAACAGATATGTATTCATAAAATGTAATGGCGTTTTTTCTTGACCAATGCTATTTGGCGTTATTACCCACCTATATGGGTAATGACGCCATGCAAACAAAACTATGAAATAAGATGAAATAATTGCATGTAGATAGCCCAATTCTAAAAATACAAACTCTACAAACTTAGAAATTGACAAATTGCATTCTAAGCTATTGAAAATGTTCAATTTTTTGTGAAAGTGTAAGAAAAATAAAGGTGTGGTGTGGGAGGGGGGATGAGGCAAAAGAATATCAGACCGTGAGCTTCTTTTTGCTTAAAAAGGACCACTTAAATAGAATTATTAGAAACATTGCGCAGTTTTAGCTGTGTTTATTTGAATCAGTATTTAGGATGTAGCTCTGCCACTGTAGGGAATCAACCGGGGTATTAATGTCAAGGATTGGCGTTATTACCCCGATATAGTTATTGCGCAGTACATTTTAAATTACAAATTATCTTGAGAAGATATCCAAAATCTTTAACAACATTTTAAAAGTACATGAAATGCACTACAAATTTATGTAATTAACAAAGCATTTCCGGATAAAAAGATAGTCTTCACATCACAAAACGTATGTCGCAAATTTTAGATCAAGCGTTAATTTTAGTTGTTTGTAAAAACAATAAGACCTAAAAATGAAACAATTTAACTTGAAGCTGTTTTTTGCGATTTATATGACTCAAAACCCTTTTGCGCAGAGCACATGGGTGTCATTTACCTGATTATTTCATAATTATGCAAAATATAAGCACTTGGCGTTATTACCCCGCCTGGCGTTATTACCCCAGGGTACCTTATAAATTAGTTTTCAAGTATTAATTAATTTTTTTACATACTTTTTTAAACATTATGTCTGTGTAACACACTTTTGTAAAACATTTTTGAATATATTATTTTCAAAAATGTTGTTGTATCAGAAAATATACTATTTGAGAATTATCTGAAGATATTTTCATTTTGGTTTAAAAGCAATAAAATAAAGGAATGTTTTACTAAAAATCTTGAAAATTATAAAAAAACAACAACAACAACATAGTTTTCATTATTTTAAAAATATAATGTTAGATATTGTTAAAGAAATAGTAATAAAACTTTGAAAAGTTTCAACTGTTTACCTAATATAGAATTTCAAGAAAGTCTACCATAACGTTCAAAGAAAAACACACATTTAGATAAGAAAAGTATAAAAAAGATTACACATCCACAGTGCTAAAAATATGTTATTTTAAAATTTTCCGGCACCATACTTTTTACGTCTATAATCATTTTGAACCATAAACTTCGCTACACTTTTTAGGCCGAAAGTTAAAAACTTTAAAATTTGACCCATTGTTATGTAAATGTGTATTTAAGTTATGTTGAAAAACAAATTATACACATATATAAAAATATGTGTGTATGTATACATATTGATAATTTATTTATTTATTCTTGTTATTTTATTTATTAGTTAATTAATTTATTTTTTCACGAAGATTCGAAACGTTTAATTTCTTGAAATAAAAGTATTCTCACTTTTTTATTATTATGAAATATTAATTTTATCCTTCATTTCCGTTGCAATTATCTAGAAGAAATTAATTATATTCACGAATTAGCAAATCAAAATCTTATTAAGTTAAACAAAATGGAAGGAGAAAATTAAAATAATCAAGTTGTTTTTAAACAAAAATGAAAAAACAGTAATCTTTTTTTCAAAATATCTCCAAAGTATCTTTCTTTTGAGAGAGTTATTTCTTCATATTAAACTTCATACACTTGACTGTACAGAATCTAAGCTTTATGTTTTAATTTAGTTGATTAAGACTATGTTAATGAAAGAGAACTTTTAGCTAAAAAATAATATAGTTTTCAGTCAAATTAGCATAAAAATAGATTTAAACTATTTTAAATATGAAAAAAATTTAAAAAGACTTTAAAAGTTTTTTTTTTTTTTTTTTTTTTTTTTAGAAAATGTATGTATGTACATTTTTATGGAGTAAAAAGCAAAAAAATATATATATTCAGTAAAATATTTCTCAGAATTCTTTTATATTTTAATGTCATTTCACAGGTTGTCCATAAATGAATGTAATTTTTTAGAGTACTTTGCGAGCAAAAAATCCTGACAGTCATTGAAAAACATTTAAAAAGATCTCATTTAAACCACTACCAGATTTATTATTATTATTATTATTATTATTATTATTATTATTATTATTATTATTATTATTATTATTATTATTATTATTATTTATTTTATTATTTTGTTATTTATTTATTTATTTATTAAGAACGTTGGATCATCTCAAGCTGCAAGGGAAACCATTCAATGCGACCATTGCTTGATGGAATTCCTCGCCCGCCTCTTCAATTTAAAGCAGAAAACGGGGAAATAAAATTTCTGAAAATTAAGATTACGGCCTGAATGTCAAGATATTTTTTTTTTGCTGTAACTGTAGATCATTTACAAAAAATCATACATCAAATTGAAACTAAGCTAAACTTCAATACACAGTTTTTCTTATAAATGTTCAATATGTGTGGCTTTAGTTATACGGCCAGTTTAGTTATAAGACCAATAGAATCTTGAATTTAAAACCTTCGCTGTTTCAAATCTTTAGATAATGGCAGAGCGCAGACACGATCTTTTATAAAGTAAACATGATATTTTAAAATATGCGTCAAGCATTGATTATGAAACACTTTCCAAACCCATTTAGAATAATGTAACAAAACTGCACTGTTTAATAAGTTAAAATATTGTATCTCATTCAGCAATATGGAAACGCATTTTCTGTTACGCAGGAAGTAACTTGTATTAAACCTATAAGCAATGTATACCAATTTTATTACATGTGAAATAGCTTAACAAAATTAAAATAAGCCTCAAGTAATTTCACCACCCCTCTACCATTATGAATTGAATTCTTTTGAATGGTCCTATAAATGAATAATAAAATTTTTTTGTGTGGAATATTCTACAAGATGTATATGATATTGTCCATCATAAATGCATATAAATTTCAACTTTTCGACGGTTATAATATCGTTAAAAAGCAAGTGAAACTATTTTATCCCATCAGTCGTAGTGCAATGGAATACTTACTCTCTTAAAACGAAAAAGCTGAATTAACTCAAGTTGAGCTGAAATCCACTCTTTTCCCATGTTGAAAGGAACCTTCTCAAGAAGAGCTGAAACAACTCAAGTGAATGAGCTGTTTTTAATCAACTCATGATTGAGTGATCTCTATTTTACTCATACTTGAGTGAAATCAAATCAATAAAGGTTAAATCCAGTAGTACTTGAGTGATTTGTAATCAAGTCATACTTGAGTGAAATGAAGTCATTTAAGACTGAATCTCGTAGCACTTGAGCGATTAGTAACCAAATCATACTTGAGTGAAATGAAGTCTTTAGAATTAAATCGAGTAGCACTTGAGTTAGCTGCAGCCAACTCGTATTTGAGTGAAGTGAAATAATTTAAGGCAAATCCAGTAGCACTTGAGCGATTTGTTATCAATTCAAGTTGGAGTGAAATGTTGTCATTTTTTATTTAATTCAGTAGCACTTAGGCGATTTGAAAAACCAATTCATACATGAATGAAATCAACTCATTTAAGAGTTAATCCAAAACTCCTTGAATTTGTAGAATTGAATAAATTCACTCTTAAGAAAAGCAAAATTGCTTAAAATTACAAAAATCTTCAAGCGATTTCTAAATCGTCTAAATAAAATCGCATCATTTAAAACTAAATTCAGTAATCCTCGATTAATTTTTATCAATGAAATTCAATATAACATGGAATTATTCCCACATTTTAAAGTGTTGCAATTAAATTCTCATTTCGGATTTAAATTTCTGTTTATTGACATTACAAGGGTATATATATATATATATAAAGAGAGAGAGAGAGAGAGATTGGAAAACTGTAACATGGATTCTCCAATATTTCTTCCAAGTCTTTAATTAACAAGACTTAAAACATTCTAATTTATATGACTGAAAGTTCTCTAATGAATCATAAAAACATTTTTTTTCTTTCTAATTCAATGAAACTGTTTCCTATGTCAATTTAGGGGAAAAGGTAATTGAATCGTTATACAAAATTAAATAGAGCTTACATGAATTTTTTATTATTCTGTCAAATCAGAAATTTTTAACATCAATATTTTCTTTTGTTAAATTTAAAAGTACATATATTCATTAAATTGAAAATACTGGTGATCTCAAAATTGCAAATTTGAAAACACTTATTCAAGCAAACTGCCTAAATTTGCATAACTGTACAACAGCACCCGAACAACATTAAACAGAATATCAGCTTCTGATGCTGTGGTGCTAATGGGATTTTTCCTTTCTTTTCTTGGGCAATTTCAAGTTTACATATTTTCCAATGATACTTATAGCTTCAGATATGCTTATATACAATTTTAATTTTTTCATTAGCTTCTGATTTAATTGCAAATAACAATTATTTTTTTATTAAAAATTTACGATTTCAATCAAATAAACCAATCTTAGGCATCTTACTAAAAAAATATTGAAAACATAAACTTGATATCAGCCCAACGACTCAACTTCAGCACCACAATGTCAGAAGCTGATTGTTCCCCTTAAGAGTTTAGATAATCCTATGCAGAAGTTATTTTCAAATATCTTGTTTGGATTTTAAAATTTTTACCTTTTTTTTTTGGGGGGGGGGGCATAGAATATTTGAGGATGATCTGTAAGTGGGTTAGTTTTTACTTTTGCAATTTTGGTTAGTTTTTTTTTATATTAATAGGAGTTTCAGAACCAGTTTTGAAAAAGAAAGTATTAAAAAACATAAAACCTAAATTTAAAAAATATTCCCCCCCCCCACACACATGTCCAGTGCAGGGTTTAAATAAATGAAATTGAAAATATTTTAAATGGATAAACATCAACCCATGATACCTTGTTGTAATTATTCCTCGATTTAAATCTCAATCAAAATCTTATATTTCTTAAACTGACTAAATTTTAAAAAAATATTTTAATTCTTTAGTTTGAAATCTGAAATGGCTTTGAAATCTTAGATAAAATAATTGTTACCCATAGCATTTATATAAGCACATTGCAATTGGGAAATGTGGAGGAATGCCATTAAAAAACTTGTATAGCTAAAATTTGGATTATGGACAATTATTTTATTGTATGAAGAACCTTCAACTAAATATTGTAGCACAAAAATTAAATGCATAAATAACTGAGAAATGGATTTATTGACCATGTGCAATTGTTCTTTATATCATTTAAAACATTTGTTAAAACTTGAATTTATATTCAAGAACAACTTATTTCTTCTTAATTAATCTTTTAATTTTTATTTTATTCAATGTTTCTTAAATCAACTAACTTTTAAATAAATATAAAAGCATAAGACTGCAGCATTTTATGTCAAAAGTTAGAGCCAAATGTGCAATTTAGAATGTTGCAAGAAAGAAAAAAAAACTAATTTTATTTAACAACAAAAACATTTTATTTAGCAAGAACAAAATAAACCTAACATTAATTGATAACAATTCTTTCCAACATCAGATAAACAAGTTTCAATAATATCTTTAACAGGACCTTTATAAATATAACAGTCCATTTGCATTAAACATTAAATACATAAAGAGCATATTGTAATCTGTCCACTGGTTTGTCCAATTTTTAAAATCTTAGGCAAAATAGACGCTTTCTTGAAAATCCTTGAGATTAAATAAGATTGTTGAATTTGACTCCTCACAGTAGAATTTTACTGCTCCATAAAATCATCTTCCTGTGTTAAAAGAAAATATTGAAATTAAGTTAAAAGCAATAAATATAATGTTAAGGAATGATTATGAACATATTAAAATATTTTGCAGTTTTCAGATTAAATGTTTTATAAAATTTCCCATCCATAGTCTAAACAAAAAATGAACCATACACTAAAAATTTTAGCTTTATAAATATTACACTACTGAAAATTCAGCCAATCATGAATAAAATGGAAATTGAATAAATAAATCCTGTGCGATTAAACTTATCTGCTTGTTTAAATCATGGTGTTACTTCTGATACAATCTTAAAATAAATCACCATTTTAAAAACAAATTTAAAATGAAAGTTCTTAAAGCAACATTATAAAATATTGTTAAAAATTCACCTTTGTTGCTACTTTCAAAATGTATCAGCGTTGGCAAATACCCAACCAATACAGGTTTTTGTGGATTTTTAGTTGTTTTTCTATATATTTGCATATTTATATAATACAAGATAGAACCTACAACAATTAGACCAGGGTTGGCACGGTTTAAACCAATTGGTTTTAACTATGGTTTAAACAACTGTTTACTCCTTTTGGTTTAAACAACGGTTTAGTTTAAACCAACTGGTTTTTTTCGAAAAAAAGAAAATTGTTTTTTTTTTCAGAAGAAATCTAATGACATTTTCTCTTTTTCTTAATAATTTATGTATGTCAGATTATTGAATATAAATAACTTCTATTTTTAACATTTTATATCAGCAATAAGCATTGGATGTAGCAGGTTTAGATCATTTTTTGGGTATAGGATTAAAATCAGTCTGCATTGGTGAATATATTTATTTCTCTTTAGAAAAAGCTTCGAACATGTGAATTGATCTGATATAAGATAGATTAAAAATATTCAATATTTAATAAAAAATATCTCAATTTTTTTAAAACTGCAGATTATTTAACGCAATAACATAATACAATTTATAAGATTTCAAGCTGTAAAAGAAATCCCCAATCTTAATTGGGGAGGTTATCTTAAGCATTAAAATCAAAATATGAAGTCGAATAAGAGAGTTTTCAAAGATTGGATGCTACTTATAGCATTTTAATAATAGTGATTTTTCCCCCCTGTTAGTTATCTACTAAATCTATGACCAAAAATGTTGACTTCAAATTGTCATTCAAGAAACAAAATCTCAAGAAGTATTTGAAATTTATTATTTGGATAGCTATGGAGAAGAATATTTTATTTATCAGACTACTTTCAATTTACATTAAATACATAAAGAGCATATTGTAATCTGTAATTAAAAGATTAGTTATAAAGATTTTCAGAGTATCAATTCTTCACTGTATACAGCACTTTATTCTTAGAACATAAGACAGTTTGCTAATACTGTTTAAATTAAATTTTAATTTCTTTTATTTTTTACATAAATTTATTGTAAATATTTAATTTAAATCATTTTAAAATGAAGTTACAGTTTATAATCCAATGTTTATTTTTATCAATAAAGATGCATGTATATGTAATGGTGATTTTGAATATAGAGACACATAACTCATTGATCTTTAAGATTTTAGTCAAGCTGTAAAAGAAATTCTTCTTGATTAGGAAAATTACCCGGGTGCAGGGGCCTCGCTAAGGGGGGGGAGGCAGGGGGAGCCTCCCCCCCAAATATTCGTAAATGCTGTTACACTTGGCAAATTTAATTAAAATTTTAATAAAAATTGTAGTACATTTTCTATTTTTTATAGAATTTGCAAAAGTTACTATTCTAATTGGAAATATTATTAAACTTTTTACAAATAAGAACTGTATTACATTTTCTAAGTGTGGTAACTTGGCAAAATTATAAAACGAGTTGGCAAATATGAAAATTTGACTTGGCAATTTAAGGTCTTCTCCCCCACCAATTAAAAGTCTTAGCGATTGCCCTGCCCGGGTGTCATCCTCTAAAGGGTGACACCAAATCTTTATTTGCAAATAAAAAATACAATTTTATAAGATTTTGGAGTCTAATTAGGAAATGAGATTTTTAGCTCACGATGCAATACAGCTAGTTTTTTTTCTTTGCTAAAGTGAAGTTTTATACAGAATGGTGTGTCTAAATAAGATATGCACCAGGGAAAAAAACCAACCGATTCAAAGAGTGGGTAACAAAAGTAAACTTTAAAAGAAAGAATTTTCTTCTACGTATAGACACGACATTGACTTATGCAGACTATGGGTCGAGTGATGATTCACTGCTGCGGTTTTTTTATGCAGAAGGACAAAACGTAAATAAGGAATGGTAAGGTTATTTTTTATAAGAATGTAGAATTGAGATTGAAAAAATGTGACAGATTGGAAAGGAGGAGGAAGAGGGGGGGGGCTTGACACCTTTTACATCTGTCCCGGGATGTCACCCATCCTAGCTACTCCACTGCACACCCACTTCATCTCTGACAAGTAAATAAATTTTCCTGCCTGAGAAAACCGTACCAAACACAAACCATAAAATATTACTTGAAAAAATAATTATAAGAAAATATTGCATTAATCCTTACTATCTGTTAAATAAATTATCGGAAATAAAATACGAAATTTTATAGTTTTAGTTTACATACTACATACTTTTTTATAAAATAGTAATTTTCCATTTTATTATGCCAAAAATTTTGTATAACTGCAAATGAAGTTTGGTTTATTTTACATTCTAGTAGGAGTGTGTGTGTGAAGAGGGGGGGGGATGGTTAAAAGTATTTTATAGAATTTTATGTAGCAGGCTACTGATGACTATTTCTGACCAGTAAACTTTCATGCGTACTGGTCTTTGGGACCAGTAACTTTTTTAAAAATCAATTCTACCTCTGGGCTATGCATAAAAAATGTTAAGGGAAAGGGAAAGCAATGATATTGCAAGGTATTTTCTAAAGAGAAAGAGAATTTGCTTTTTGGTTATCGTTGCATAACTTTTGTCCACTGTTTTCGTTTTATTTATAAATTCTCATTTAGATTTAAAGCTACCTGGGAACCAGGCACAAGAAAACTATTATTTCTGCATGCATTATGTAACAACTTATAAATATTAAGCAGATTATTATAATACAGACCATGCATGCAATAATTTTGTCCAATAATAGTATGAAACTTTGCCAAACAAAACAGTAACACAAGTTCAACATTAAGAATGAAAAAAGAATCTTGGAAATGTGTTCAAAAACTACATAATATGCCATATATGTAGCCTCTCTATATAAATATATATGTAATCCGGAGCACGTTTTTACTAAGACACTGCAAACAAGAAATAAATACAATGTTTTGATAAATTTATATGAATAAAGATATAATAATTACAAAATTTTAATACAAGGCAATTAAATAACGAGATATTTACATTGCATTAACATTTTTTACTCTGATTAAATATACTAATTTATTTTATTAAAGCACGAAAGTTTTGTAGCAGCACTGTAACACCAATTATTAATATAGAAATGCATTAAACACATCCTCAATACGACATTTTAATTTTGACATGACACGACATTTTAATTTCAAGGTATGATACTGTTATGAATTTTAGTCTGTTAAAAAGAGAAGGGAAATTTATTAAAAGAAAGCATAATTAAAGTAAAATACTTATATAAAACTTACTTACTTCGTAAAAAAGGCATTTTCAGCAAATTGTTTAGCGAACGGCGGAAGAAGTCTCCATCTTATCTTGCAAGGTCACGTGACGAGTCTTGAGTTTAACTTGAGTTTGAGTGAACAATGCTTTGAGGTTTATAGCTACAATGGCTGTTACCTCGAATGATCCATAAACCACAGAAACAAATACAGAACACTTTATTATTACAAGAAATCCATTACATACATTTTAATACACATCACAAGGACAACACCCGCACACCCATGCCGCTAGCTGGACTCGAACCAGGGTCCAGCGGTGTGGGAGGAGCTCACGCTACCGACCACGCCACTGGATCGGCACGTGACGAGTCAGCGGCGAAAATCGGAGCGGGAAATGAGCTGTTTCATTATTGAGTTGAGTTGTTTAGTTTTAAAGCTGTATGAGTGGATTAGAAACAGAAAAAATCAAACCAAGATGACTGAATCGGTTAAAAATCAACTCATTCACGATACAATAAATTAGAACTCTTTCTTGAGCAGCCAAATCCACTCTTTCGTTTTAAGAGAGTATAACTGTCCCGGAGTTTGAACTATATATCCGATTTTACTTACATTTGAAATGACTCAAGAAAATTCTGCATTTATATAAATATTTTTATAAAATATTTAAATAAAACAGGTATAAATATTTAAAATTTCAAACGACTGGGTTAGATAGTGATTTATTGTTACAAAGCGGGCAGACAGATGGATAAGACGACGACTATTGGTAATACGCATTTATATAAATACGAATACATTTAACTAAAGAAAAGTTAAAAATTTAAAGCCCATGCAGAAATTGAAAACGCATTTCATTCAATTATTTCTCAAAGAGAGTATTGTAACCGATCTTTTAAATGTCCCTATAAATACATTAAAAATGCTATGGATATACTGTTGTAAGGGGGTCTGGTGTAACAACGCCAGGCGGGGTAATAACGCAAAGTGCTAATATATTGCATAATTATGAAATAATCAGGTAAAGAACACCCATGTGCTCTGCGCAGAAGGGTTTTGAGTCATATAAACCGCAAAAAACAGCTTCAAGTTAATTTGTTTCATTTTTAGGTCTTACTGTTTTTACAAACAACTAAAATTAACGCTTGATCTAAAATTTGCGAGATACGTTTTGTGATGTGAAGACTATTTTTTTTATATCCGGAAATACTTTGTTAATTACATAACTTTGTAGTACATTTCATGGACTTTAAAAATGTTGTTGAATATTTTGGATATCTTCTCGAGATAATTTGTAACTTAAAATGTACAACGCAATAACTATAACGGGGTAATAACGCCAATCCTTGGCATTAATACTCCGGTTGATTCCTTACAGTGGCCGAGCTACATCCTAAATACTGATTTAAATAAACAGTTAAAACTGTGCTATGCTTCTAAAAATTCTATTTAAGCGGTCCTTTTTAAGCAAAAAGAAGCTCACGGTCTGATATTCTTTTGCCCCATCCCCCCCCCCCCACACACACCACACCTTTTTTTTTTCTTACACTTTCACAAAAAATTGAACATTTTCAATAGCTTAGAATGCAATTTGTCAATTTCTAAGTTTGTATTTTTAGAATTGGGCAATCTACATGCAATTATTCCATCTTATTTCATAGTTTTGTTTGCATGGCGTTATTACCCATATAGGTGGGTAATAACGCCAAATAGTATTGGTCAAGAAATCACGCCATTACATTTTATGAATACATGTCTGTTAAATTATTTTTTTATGTAGATAGTCAATGAGTTGCTGTATCAAATCGTATATTTGTTTGAAAAATACAAACTAAAACTGAGCCGTGAAAATTGGTAGAACCTTAACGTGGCGTTATTACCCCAGGGTACCTTAATATAATCGCAGTGAAATCCAGTGATTTGTATCAGTTTCAATACAGTTGGAATAACGTTATGTCATAATACTCTGTGAATATGAATAGTCATAATATGAAATACTCTGCTCACGATTTCACCTCTTAGACAATAATGCAATGGATTTATTTTATCTTCCCCTGTATATGCACTATTAATCGCACATACTTTAAATACAATACCAAATATTCAAAGAGGACCTTAAATAATGTTTGCCAATCGAATGAAAATCGGAATTTATTTACGAAAGTTAGAGCATGGACAAACGGACAAACTGACAGACCGACAGACAAATCGAATGCATAAACACTTTTTAACTCTGATGGAAAGTGTTAAAAAGGAAATGAAATCGCATGAGTCTAACGCCTTTTAAATATTAAACCCAGTAATATCGCTTTGCTCTCGTCATTTTGCGTTTGTTGCACCTCAAGCGAGTAAATAACATAGCAATTACTAGCTTATGCAGTGTCTAAAACTGTTTGAGTTACTCTTCATTCGTGATTTCCAATCAACATTGTATGCAATTAAAATATATATCAAAATTGAGTGAATTGTTATATTGGCGTTTTTTTAAAATCATTACTTTACATTATTGTTTACATTATTTATTTACATTATTTGCATTTACTGGATATGGATATGGCACAGTTACCTTATGCGCATAGGGTTTGGTACATTTTTTTTTATGTCAATTTCGCGAAAACCTCATTTTCGAATACGAGTTACACATACATTTTAAAATTATTTTGTATTATTTTAAAAAGGAAATAGCAACGAAAAAAGTGTTAAAACATATTAAAAGTTACAAACTAATAACTATACAACAAAAAATATATACAATTTGAAAAAAAAATGAAAGTAAGTAAACAATTTATGAATAATTAAACAACAATAGCCAGTTTACTATATCAGCCAAAATAACGTCATTTCAAAAAGAATAAATAAATAAATAAATAAAAAATAAATAAATAAATAAAAGAAAAAAGTTTATATTAAAATTCATAAAAATGTTATATATATACTCCGAAAAGACCTAATCCGTTAAACTAATGGAAGGTGCAAGACTATTTAATTTAAAATAAAATTTCACCCGGAACAGAGAAACAAAAGAAAAAAAAACAATATTGAACACCGATCCTTCTGCCGCAGACTATTCTCCTTACAATGTGAATGAAAACGATTTGGCATTCTGCCATTCAGAGATTCATCAATTGTGGTCTTACACTAGCTGGAATATTATTTGATGGATTCATTGAATTTTACCATAATAAAATGTTTCCACTTATCTGCATGCTATTTGTTTTTCAAATTATCGGAACTGAAAAATCTTATTATGTAATGAGACTGTTTCGTCGAAAATCTCCATTTATTATGTCGATTTGATTTTTTACTAAATCCAAACTCTTTTCTCTATCCGGCATTTTCATACATTAAAATTTTAATATATTTATAAATAACTGAATTTATTCCTTTAGAATATTTTAATTATTTCATAATGCTAAAAATAATTAGTTTTTCTGTACATAGTGGTGTTTTTGTTGATGTAATTAAGATAATCACTATCTGTTTAAAAGAAGGAAGTTTTTATTAAAAAAATAGTTTGTCGTCAAATTAGCAAAATTAATTTTTCGAGGCACTTTAAATATTACAAATAGTTTAAAATATTTTTTGCAGCTTTTTCACATCAGTTTCAAGCACATCACATGTATTTTTATAGATAAACTTTCTAAAATGTTAAAGTAGTCTTTTTGCGAATTTTGTAATAATTGCTATTTTTTAAAATTGGTGATTTTTTTAAGCTACAGTTTTTTTTTCAATTTTCCGCGAGAAAAGAAAATGCATTTTCTGTAATTTAGTTAATTATGACTTAATTAAAGAAAAAGGATTTTTACGCAAAAAATAACCATTTTCGAAAAAATGGCACAATTAATTTCATGAAGTATTTTAAAGATAAAAATCAGCTCAAAGGTTTTTTTTTAAACTTATCATTTTTAAAACAAAACCACATATTATGATTAAGTCAAAAACAAATACATATATATACTAGGCCGATTTTTAAAAACTGGAGCATACACTAATGTCATTCTGCTTAACACTAGCTAATGGTAATTATTTTATAATTTTATTTGTGTTGAAATAACGAGAATTCTTTAGATATTCGTCATTTAAAATTTGCTATCAGAAAAGCTTGAACATTTGAACAGTTTTTTGAAAATTGATTACAATGTAATTTATTTCAGGGTTTTATTTTATTTTTAAGTGGTTTTCTTCAGAAGTTTAAGATTTTATTTATCTGTACACATTATTTTTTTCCCCTTAACAATATACTGTTAAATATTTGCAACAACTTGTTCAGTCATTTGCACGTTTTCATAGAAAATGATTTCATAAGAAAAATTTATTTCTGTTTAGACTATATTGTTGCCCAAATTATGGTCAAATTAGAATTTATTTACGGCTACATAAACACTTTCTAAAAAACGTCCGATTGGCTGGACAGTTTGCTGCGAATTTTTAACAGTGTAGAAATGTTTAGTTTTCAGTAATTTAGTCTGCTAAATATTAATTGAGCATTCTTTAAAGCAATAGCTTTGAATTTTACTCTGAAATTGTCGTCTTGTGACTTTATTACACTTTAAACAGTAAATTACAACATAATTGCATTTTTCTGAGCATATAAAATGCAAGTAAACTAGTTATTTTAGTTGTCTCATTAATGGTCATTTGATAATATAAAGCAGTCAAATCGTTTGCATTACGACCTTCAGTAACGTATTTTTAACTGAATACCCAAATAGTAAAAAAAAAGTTTCTTTTTTTTGAGAATCTACACTTTTTAGTGGAAAAAATACCTTTTCTTCAAACATGCAGGTAAGTGCTTAACTTATTTAGAATTTTTCTTTTCTTTTAGAACCTTCATTAAAAAATTTCAGGTATTGTAAATTTCAGGTAAAATATAAAAGATTGGGTGGCTAAATACATGTACTCTGGCCAAGTATGGTAGAAGAAGCCTATCTGCCATTGTTCCTCATGCTCTGGGCAATGTACTAACATGCTAGTCTGGCCATTAGTCTGGCCATTAGTCTGTCTACTTACAGTCGACCTATTTAAATCCTGGCTTATAAACTATAAACACCTGGTTAATAAGAGGTAGAGGCTATTAAACAGCACCTATATATATATATATATATATATATATATCAGAAAAGAGTGCAATGCATGACTTACAAGCATCACAGGAGCTGTTCATAATTGCGTCTAATGGCACGAATTCATTCATGGTACTTATGCGACATGGATTAGCGAAAAATTTCAAAGATTCCTGTTGTTGTTTTGTTTGTAGTCGTGCCGACGGTAATTGTTACTTTTAGGTTCATTTCAGAAATTATGTGAGTGTCATATCTAATGCTATTCATGTTACACTACAAAAAATAATTAACAGTAAATAAATTAGGAGATCTGGGGGCAACTGACGGGACTACCACGCCATAATCCAAATGTTTCAAAATACTCCATTTAAGCGGTCACTGGTGTCCCTTGCTTAATGAAATTGAGTCTCATCATGTTAAAAACTCATTGCCTGTCAAACATGGTCAGTGACATTGTTAAGCATTAGCAGATGCACTTCCTGAATGAAAACAAAATATTTGCAAGTGTCCAGTCTACGAACCTTGCATCCGTCTACATATAAATAGTACGATACCCGTTTACATATAAAAAGATAACCGTTGTTACTCGAGTCGTGTTCGGATTTCGTAATGGTAGTTGCCCGTGAGGTTAATTTTGGTCGCAAGCATTCCTCAACTACATTGATGAAACTACGCTTGCCTATCATGAAAACTCCTAAAAAAATTCTTTAATCGATTTATGCCCATGCTTTCATGTATAATTATTATGGCTCCTAACGATGAACTCTACCACCCTTCCAAAGTTCTGAAATTCTCTGTAAATATCAGTACATATAATTGGAAACTTCAGATTTTGTTACTATTTTAATATCAAGACGCAAATTGGGACTTATTTTTACAATGGAATAAAAAAGAATGCTCAATTTCCAGTAAAATGTTTTCACCGTTTTCAGTAGTACTACTTGGAAATTAAATTGTGTGGGTGTTCTGTTCTTTTACGGATCCACTTTACAAAAAAAATTTCAATTATATTTAGTTTTATCAACAGTGATCCATGCACGAACTTTTCCAATAGTTTTTAAAAGCTTGTTTATATCATTTTTAAAAGAAATTTATAGCCAGTTGAACACGTAAGAACGAAAACTTTACAAATATGCTATTAAATTCAGTTTTATATATTTTTATGCATTTCTATGCTTTAATTACAAAATCTTTTAAGATATAGAAATGCATAAAATCCGTTGTTATCACACACATATTTTTTGTATTTCTTTTCTGATGTAATTAAAATTTTCGTTTTGTATTTGAATCACTTAAGCGAAAATATGTTAAAATTGTACATTCAGGTGAAACGACTTGAATAAACTTGAGCAGACATACAAAGGGTAGTTGTTAAAAAATAATCAGAGGCAGAGAAAAGTAATCAAATTCAGAAAAAATATGAATTTTTACTTCGATTAAATTCTGTAAAAATTATGGATTTAAAATCAATTAGTAATAAAGTACACGAATCTACCCTATTTTTCTATATATTATATTATTAAAAAGTTAAACATATTAAAAACCTGTTTTTCAATATACAGGGTGTTTTAGCTCAGCGATTACAAAGTTTCATGAGTGACGAAACACACCTAGATGATAAGAATTTACATGGCAATGCTTGGTTAGAAACGTTTTCCTGGCGCGATATTGAGAACATAAAACACCTGAAAGAAAAGACTGAACAATCTTAGAAAATGTGCTTATTGTTCTTAGTACCATAAAAATGCTAGTGCAGTCAAGACTATGCTGGCGAACTTGTTGCACTCATCGAGGCAGCTGATGGGCGAGTCCCGTATATGTCCGGTATTTTCGAGAAGAATAGATTTTAACAGCATCGGGGATATAAGATCGGTATCAAGGCCTGGAGTCGTGATTTGTACGGATTCATACTTTTTCTCATGACGGTCGCTCTCTTTTTTTTACTAAGAATAATAATCATGTTTTGCACCCATTTCCCGTCTTTCTTTCTTTTTTTGTACTGTCATGTGTACAGGAAAAAGTGTCCGCCCACCAATTGCTATATGATTTACTATCATCTATATGTGCTGTGTCTCTAATGAAACTTTGTTATAGCTATGCTGAAACACCCTGTATATAAAAATATATCGATTATTACAATGTCTACTTTAAATTGTCAAAACGTTCTCCACAAAAATCAACACTGATTTACATAATTGAATGTGATTTATTATTTTTATTTGGGAGTATCTTATAAATACGTAAATATTTTTATATGAATATCTCAAATTATCGTTATAGGTATAAAAATTTCAAAGTATCAAAACAAACAATTGATTCGAATGTAATGTATACAGAAACATCAAGATGTAATCAGTTAGTTCAATGAAAACAACCGACAGAGAAAATCACTTACCGGTCTGTAATAAAGTTTATACGCATCAGTATAATTTTATGGAGTATCATTTCGTTTCTCTTAACAATTTACGGAAGCAAATTAATGATATTTTGAATGCTTTTAAGGGATACAATTTAAGACTAATGGAGTCATAAAATAATATTATTGCGAATAGTTTATTAAAAGGATATTTGAAATACAATTAAGCTTGTGTAATTTAATATTAAACATACAGAAGTAAATCAAGGAAAAGAAGAGAATTATAATGTGTATGTATATAATAGAATCTCATTTAAGATATATTTATCGTACTTGCTAAGGCACTGAAAGTCTGAACAGACCTCTTTGTTTTATACATAATTGAAATTTCCCTAGAATGAGAATTCTGCTTCACTTACTAGTGAGAAAACGTCCTGTATAAAGATTCTTTGAATATTATTAAACCTAGCTAGTAAAAAGATTATATGTGTCAATATTTGTGAATAAAATTTTGAATAAAGATATTATGAGCAAAGTATTTCATACTAATATCCGCAACTTCTATTTATTCTGAGTAATCCTCATTATCTGGTATTCAATTTATTTTAAATCAATTATGGAAGTAATTTCCTAAATAATAATGTAACGGAAAATGCAATTATGGCGGATACAAATGGAAAATATTTTATTTTAAATTGTAAGCTTATTTCACACAGGGTATTAAATTGCACGGTAAATATATAATAAGTTTCCATATATGATTTAAAGATTTATTTTCATTACAAAAAATTTGCTTACTTTTTAACCTTTACAATTTCAAAGTTCTCATTTTTCTAAAATGGCGAAGTAATAGGTTTTCACCAGAGTTCAAAAAAGATGCAAAATGTTTTCTTCACTTATATTACAAAGGAAAAGGAAATTAATATTCAGTACTTTTAATATTAACTTTACATTTACAGTAAATAATGGTTATGTTTTGACATTTTTTTGAGGAGTGAGGAGAGGGGGTTCTTTTACAAAATAAATCACAGTATATATTGGTGAAAATATACTTTTATAAAAAAAATGAATTTTAGAAGTTGTAAATTTTCAAATGGGTGAATGGAATTCATGGGCTCAAGCCGCCAATACTCTGCCAACTTAGAGATATCGGGCGTATATTGGGAGAGTGGCTCACCCAACTAACATCAGCGATCACAAAATTTGGTCTGAGATCAGCAGATTAAGTCGAAGTTTATTTTGGAACTGAAGTAAGCACTGCATACATAAGATTAAATTATAACACGAGTAATGCGTAATTACCTACGCAACGCTTACTACAGTTAAAAAAAAACTTTCGATATATTATGTTGAATAAATCTACAAAATTATAGGAAATATTTTCGTAGAACATTTTTAATGCTTTGCATTCAGTATTATTTCAAATCTTAATTGCTTAAAAAGCGTATAGCCAACAGTGTACGAAAAAGGGCTAAAGCCGGAACGCGATCCCGGATCATCGGATACAGCGCACTGATGTTCTACCAACTGATCTACTTGGAACAACATTTATCCTGGCACTTCTCACTCTCGTATGTTGCCAAGCTTACAACCGCACTACAAATAGGAATATTTATTCGTTGCCACCAGTTCAGTAGAAATTCCAGCTCAATTTCTTCTTTATTAAATTGCTTGATATCACAATAAAATTATATTATACTCTGTAGATTTTTTAAAATAGTCTTACAACTGATACCTTCGCAAAAATATTTCGCACGTATTATTACACAAGTCTCACTTACATTATTTGCATTTATAAGAAATTTTGAATCTGAAAGAAAAATCGTAATTATTATGAATAAAGGCAAATAAATATGAACATATGATCCAAATCTTTATCTTAAAAATCCATTTGATCTAAAAAATATTAAAAAACATAAAAAATATAAAATTTTATGCATATTTAGTATATAAAAATTCTCTATTTTCCATACTATGACCTCAATATTTTGCATTTATTCAGTTTTGCTTAAAATACCATTTCTTATTCCTAAAGTTAAGTTTAATGTTTCGTTTGCATTGGAGATCAAAGATCTATGCCAAGTTATTTATCTGCATCAATGATTTTGAATCAAAGTAGTATCAGAAATATGGAAAAGTTTGTCTAGTCTCAAAAGAACGAAAATATGATTTTATGCTGTACTATATTTCTTATATGCAACTGCAATCGTCTAGACAGATTTCACTATTAGGGAAGAATAGCCGAATTTCGACCGCTTCACATGTTTCTGGTGCAACTTACTTAATTTTTGGATTATCTGTAAAATATTACACTGGATCAATCTATTCATCCATTAACTAAGTAAATCTTTAGAACAATATATATTTTTTAATTCTTAAATTTTATTTTAATTTGAAAATTTTTTCAAAAGTGGTCCAAATTCAACAACTGGTGTCCTTTTAGATCCCCAATTTCCTTAATTGGAGCAAGCACTATTAGACAGTTTTAATCAATAGGAAATATAAGTGAAATTTATAAAATCAAAATTTGCAATAAACGAAACAATAAAGCAATACAGCAGCAATGAAACATATTGAAATCTAATGTCTGAAAGTAAGAGAAATTTCTTTAAGTATTGAAAATGAATACATTAGTTTATTAGTAATTAAGAATTTAAATTATGGTACTAATTGCCATTTCATATTATGTAAGAAATGATTCGAAGATTACACGTAAATCCGATTTGTTAATTCTTGATTCCAACGCACACAACATGGAACCATACAAGTCAATATGAACAGTAAATCATTCCTGCTATTTTATTTTGCTAGTCTGTGAATCTTAGAGTCTGTCTGCCTGTCTGTATGTGTCATATATTTTGAGAGCCTTTTAATTCAAGAACTAATGCACGCAATTTCATAAAACATTAGATGCAATTAAACCTTGATATAAACTGGAACTTTTTAGTTTTTGGTGTATATCGCCCAACAGGAGACGTTTCTATGCTGTCTTTTTTACGATTTCCACGATAGCTATGTCTCAAGAATTAGTTGAAGGAATTTAATAAGACTTTCGATTCGTTAATCCATGAAATAACATGGTTCTGATTACGTTTTGGTGTAAATCTCTCAATATGCTGCTATGCGGTATTAATGATTATTACAACAGCACTATCTCAAGACCTATTGCACAAATTTTCGTCAAACTTCAGATTCAGTTAGTCCCTGATAAAAATAAGTATTCTTTAGTTTTTGGAGTAAATCGCTTAAAAGGTGGCGCTGCTATATGGCATTATTAATGATCATTGCACTAGCGCTTTCTCAGGCATTAATGAACGGATTTCCATAAACTTCAAATTCAGTTAATTATTGATATAGATTAGTGTTCTTTACTTTTTAGAGTAAATCGGCCAACGGATGGTGCTTCTATATCGTTTGTTTACGATTATAGGGATAATCTCAAATACTAATACACGAATTTTGATCAAATTTCAGATTCAGTTAGAACTTGAAATAAGTTGTTACATATTAGATTTCGATGTAAATTATCTAATCGGTGACACTACTATGTTTAACTTTTCTGGGAGTTTTAAAGTTTATGATATAGAAGAAAGTTTTATGATTTCCACATCTGACTAGTTTTTACTTCGTTTTCAGTCATTATTTCTTGTTTCAGAAATAACACTCAGTGCTTTCTTTCCCTTCTACATTAAAAGAGAATACTGAATTTTTCTGATTCATTTTGCATTTTAGTAGTAGAATGCACAAATTTCACTAGACTTGAAAGAATAAAATCGATTTCCTAGATTAATACATACATATGTTACCGTTAAAGCGTAAAATGCGTTATATCATAAAATAACATGTTATTTTATGAAATAACAAACGGCGTCCGTTAAAGTGTGTAAAATCATGAAATTTCAAGATTAAACTAGTTATTTTATAGAATAACGATTATCTAACCGTTAAAGTATAAGACGGCAGGGGAAAACCATTTGAACCGGTTATAACAGATTTTAGCCAGCTTTGGATCGTTTATGGCAGGTTTCTCCGTATCATTGCGAGCGCAAGTTTTGTCGATATGTGTATTGAACTTATATAAATTTGTAAGCGGTATGTTTTTGTTAGCATACATCATTTGAGATTATTCACAAATATTTTTGCAATTTTTTAAAAGAATGATTTCGGCAGGAATGAGAGATCAATTGGCAAGTAAAAAATATTTTAATGTAATAGTGGTTGGAATCTTTGTTAAATAAGCGTGAACTAAGAAAATTAGTGCTATACTTGTGAAAAATTATAAAATTCTACAGAAGAAATAAATTATGCCAAATCAGCAAAGAAAAAAATCCACGTGGTTATTGGTTTATTCAGACTTATGATATCCTCGAAGTTTAAGAGGTAAAAAAAAATATTTGTGCCATTAACTGTTGCCATCATCTATTAACAGTGATGCCAAAAGCTGTTGTCATATTATATTTCTCAAGGGACATTCTGTTCGATATTCTTTTCTCAAAGTCTTTCTCTTCCTTAGAATTTGTGTTGTTCTATTCAACTTAAGGGTGTATTTCAATCCAAGCTGCTTATTTTCGGATTTATTTTTAAATTCATTTTTGCCCTCAAACGCATTACACTGCCTAATTACTTGTAGTCACAACTCATTACTTGTACAAATTCTCTTATTTAGAAAGTGAAAAATGAACAATGCATGTCGATTTTTTAATAAATGCAAAAAAAAAAAAAAATCCTGTCAAATTTGTCGATTTGAACCGAATTTTCCGAAGAGGGAAATGTGGGAAAGAAAAAAAAATATCGTACTGAGAAAATAGTTGTCTATAAATCAAATTATAATAAATTGAGCGAAAAATGAAATCTCGCGGCATCTTATACATATCTTTAAACATGACATAAGCAAATTTAATGTATCTTCGTTTAAAAATGAATCTGAAAGTGCACCAAAAAATTTCGAGCTGTTAAGAGTGAAAAAATATTTTTCAAATACACCCTTAATTGTGATAGTGTTTTTCTTTTATTTTAACATCTTGTCCACAGCTCAAAAACTCCCAGTACACTGTCTGTAATAATAAATATTTGTCTGTTTGATTCACTTGAGTATTTTTTCTTATAAAAAATCTCTGCGCCCTTCTTGGGAGGAATACGCGTCTACTAAAATAAGAAGACAACAAAAATTAGAATAATATGAATACAGCCTTACTGTAAAGCAATAAAAATAACTGTATTTTTTAAATGTCAATTTAAGGTAATATTTATGGTAACATTGTGCTGCTTTTTTATACTATTTTGATTTCTCTCTATCATTAAAATATGCATAATACCAAATTTAAAAGTAAAATGATAAAAATTTCTACAAAACACAACTTTCGTTTTTAAAAAATATACTTTATTTCTAGAACGTAATATAGAAGAAAACGATATGCATCTCTAGAATACAAATATACTGTATTTCCCTAACAAGTCTTCATTATTTTAGATTTTTATAACTTACCATAAAGAATTAAAATTAGTGTTTCCTTTACGTTAGGCATCTAAAATTGATGCAAAAGACTTTTATGTGCATGAATGATTTTGAATCAGAGTAGATACAGAAATATACAAAAGTTTATCTAGACTTGAAAGAATGAAAAGATGATTTCTAGTTTAATATGTTTTTTACTACGCAACAGTGAACTTCTAGATAAAGTTTACTATTATATTTCAAGAAAGAGTTTTGAATGAAAATTGACGTACTTGTTTCGTCTTAATATTAGAGAATATGTAATAAAAATGCTAGTAAATATTGTGCTGTAATCTTGTAAAAAAGGTTTTCTTAAAAAGTTGTTTTTGCTTAGAAATTGTGTATTTCTGGGATAAAAAAATATAAAAATGTGTCATTCAATAGTATTTTTACATAAGTAATAATATATGCGTTTTATTTCTATACTTTAATACATTTTCCGATTTAAGAACAATAATTCAACAATTATTGTTCATAAATGAGTGATTAGTTTGTCGATAAAAGGCCAATCTCCTCGAGATATTGCGGCGAAGTTATCGATCGGTAAAATCGACTGTAAACAATATTTACAAAATTATATAGAGATGGTTATGGCTTTCAGGACATTCAGAGGTCCGGGAGACACCGGAAAATTACTATTCCTGAGGACAGAATTATCAGGAGAAAAACCATTGATAATCCGCATGAAAATTCCGTTGCAATATACTGCGATGTACGGAATGAAAATATCGCTGAAATAAGTTAGTCTACTGTATTATGATGCTGACGTGATACAGAACTTTATGGAAGAGTCGGTGTTAAAACATTTTCAGAGGTACAAAAAATACCGACGTACCCTACTTTCATTATCCAAGGAACACAAAGTCTGGTCAAGTGAAAACTGGAAAAAAGTTCTGTTTTTCCATAAATCGAATTCGAAACAGTTTTGGAAGTGATGGCAGACACAACGTCCGATGACCTAACAACAAAAGATATGATTCGACCTATGTTATTCCTACAATGAAGCATGGCGGAGGACATGTTATGCCATGGGGAGTATTTTCCTCAAAAAGTGTCGGTCCGTTATTTGAAATCCACAGCCAGGTGAATGATACAATGTATAAGGATATCTTGAAAGACTATTTTCTGCCTTATTAGAGAACAAAATTTGGTCACATCTATTTTACTTAACATGATAACGACATAAATAATGTTTGCAAACCTCGATAAGCAATGGTTTTCGCACAAAAAATTTCATTTTTGAAATGATCAGCCCAAGCGCCCAGCATGAAATAATAGCTTTGAAAAGAAGTTGACAAGAGTCTGCGGAACTTTAAATATTCCAACTCAGCGGAAATTTGGCCAAAATTGCAAGAAATGGGGGAAAAACGTACCATAGACGATCTTTAACCATTGATTGTATGAATGCCACGTTGCTGCGCCGCAGTAGTTATTGCTAAAGCTAATAAAATAGTAAAACGATAAAATACTAATCGTAAATGTTGTTGATCACTGTAATTTTCTATTACAATACCACTTTTTTGCAAACTTGTGACGGTGGCCGGAAACTTTTGAGAACATGCGTTTTCCTTTATGCTTAATTTTGTCAGTTAAATTTATTGATATTTACATGTTCTTCTATAAGCAAGTTCCTAACTATTATGTCAATAAAGTGTATAAATATCACTTTGAGATTCCTCTTCATATGGGTATATTTACAAATTAACTGAAAAATTTTTGCTGGCCGGAAATATTTGACCGCCACTGCATATTTTTTATGTCTTTGTTAGTTTTTTTCATTGTGGCAACATAAGTACTCCATTTTTGAACATTTAACATGAACCAATCAGAAAAAGGAAAATAGAAAATAAGTTGCGGAATTCAATTTAAAAAGGGGATTCAGATATACTTCAGATTTTCCAATTCTCTACCGAGGACAACAACTATTTTCCAAACAGCTAAAAGTATTTTTTTGTTAAGCTTTTGAAGAAACGTAATTAAGTATACATAAATTTTTTGTCATAATGAATTTTATTTTAAAGATTGGCATGCAACGATTTCACCATTTGAACTGTATTTATATAAAAAAATAAAAATATTGAATTGGTAAACTTTCCCCTTAATACAAATGTACTTTATTTTATTTGAAAGAACTTTGTTATTTTACATATATCAAACTTAGTTAAATGTTTTTTTTTTATTTTGAAGGTTTAGTTTATTATTTTCTTTGCATTATGTATATAGTGATGGCATGTCTTTGTCTGCATCTTTTTCAGAATATAAATATTATCTTTTTTTCCTTGCATGGCTTCATATTAAATTTATCCAAATTAATGTAATGTTTCATCATTTATTTGAGAGATCAGTTTAGTGTTGTCTTGTCTTTGTGCATCTAATATATGTGTTAAGTCATTACGTGCATGGATGATTTTAATTTTAAAGAGGAACTACAAATATGTTGATGTTTGAACAAAGTCGATGCAATGATATTATGCCTTTATGGTTTAATGTACTTCTTATCACGCAACAGTGATGTTAAAGAAAACTATCGTAGTATATATTATTAAAAGCTTATGGCAAACTGATATGGGGCTGGTTCCTTTAATAATGAAGACGATAAACATTAAGGATAAAAATAAATTATTTTCCATTAACTTTTTGGTTGTTTAACTTAAAATGCAATTTTTGTTAATAAAAATAATAATAATCAAAATAATAAATAAAATACAACAATCTTCTCAAATTATTTAGTATAAGTTTAGGCATAACATATGTTATATGAAATATAATTTTATATTCAAATAACATATGTTTAGATAATCACATGTTTTCCCATTAATATATATATATTTCCTTTAGTATCTAAAATTGAAATTGCTGTTATATAGTGCAGGTATTTATGTTGTAAAATTTTTGTCCTTATTAAATAAAATCAAATAAAGCGTGAAAAAAAAATATTTTATCTTTATTTAATCCCAAGATATACACATATTTTTAAGAGAAAATTTTTCTAATATTTACTTCTTTATAAAATATTTTTTCTTAATACGTATTTTTTATAATTTAACATATTAAGGAAGATATTAGTATAAAATGAACGGCGCAAAAAATATGTTTATAAAACGTTTTGTTAAAGAAATTTTGCTAAGAATATATTTTTTAGAATGATACAAAAACTGTTTTACAGCATTTTAAAATAAATTTGAGAAGTTTATAGGATTAAAATCTACTGATTTTGTTTTTTAATATGATTACTGTACATAAAACTGAATACTCATTGCAATAATTTAAGTTTGAGAAATTCAATTATAAAAATCCTCAATTCGAGATCTTTTATCATTTATTTGTTGGTTATCGGTTAAAATTCAACCATTTACATTCCTTTTGTTTTTATTATCGTAATTAAGGGGCTCAGTTTTAAAATATTTTTTTCACTTCTGTTTTAACTCATAAAAGAATAAGTTTTTTCGCTGTTTAGTTTCTTTAGTCGAATGGCGAAGTATTATAAGTACATTAATCATTGTAACAAATGTAGAATACACCATACTCTATAATAATACGCGAACATTGATATACAAAATACAATTATAATTAAAGTAGTAAAAACACCAATATAAATAGAGGAGAGTAGGGATACTTGATCATATGGGATACTTGAGCCACCCCAATTATCTCTACAGATGGTTATTTTTTCTTTCTAAAACAGGCAACATGGTAACATATTTATAGTTCTGAACATGTAAAATAGAAATTAAATACCTTGGTACCATTTTGAATGTATGGTGATTAAAAGTTTTTTTTTCTCTATCTGATCTAAATATTTAAGTGCATGTTTTATTTATTTTTATTTATTTATTTATTTATTTATTTATTTATTTGAAATCAAAGATTTGAGTAAAGCTGCAGCAATATATATAAATTTAATAAGTATAATTTCAATTGTATTTTGAGTCTAAAATAGTTCAAATAGTTGCCTGCCTTACTTAGTAAAACTCTGATAAACAAAAATGGTGATAATGGGGATAATTGAGCCACTGAGATTGGGGATGCATGAGCCATGGCTCAACCATCCCCACTAGGAAATTAGACATTTGGGTGAAACAAAAAAGAAAAAATTCCGTCCATATCATATTCACAGATAAATTTTATTTTTTTTCTTGATAAAAGGGAGATTTAAAAATAATAATAATAATGACTTGGTAAAAAAATGTTTAACAATGTATATTTTTTATTTTTCAAATTTTATTTTAATTTTCACTAACAAAATAGCCTTTTTAGATAAATGTAGACATAATTTTCAAATTAACTTTTAACTTATTTCATTAAAATAACTTTTTAAACAGTTTTACAGGTCATAATCTCTAATACTTGAATTAGTTAGGCCCAAAATATTAAAATATTTAATTTTTAATATATTATATTAAGTTTAACTATTATACATTGAAATTGTAGCGTCTGATACTGATTGAACATGAAATTTGCTCGAAAAATTGCAGACTCGAAATTTAAATGGCCTCCAACTGAGGATGTTGCTACCATCGATGACACCTAAGTTGAAATGACTCTTCGACCACCAATTATCACAACAAAAAATGATCGATTTACTAGTTTTGTATTCACGATTGGTTTTGAAGGACTTTATGTGTCTTAATTTAGCATCATTTAAAATATTTGTGCAAAAATAAAGCAAAAAACATTACTTTTGTAGGTATTTTTTTATACTGACTCAAGTATCCCTTCACAAAGGCTCAAGTATGGGGATACTTGAGCCACGATGAGAAGGAAAAAGTAAAAAATTACTAAGCATAGAAAAATTGTTCAAAAGTAATTGAAAGTGGCTTTCAGTTGAAGAAAAAATATCAAATTTTCATTTTTAATATTTTATTTTCTTCTAAGTAATTATAATTTTTTTTAAATTTAAATTTATAAAGTGGTTTAAGTATCTGTATCTTCCTCTACATCCAGACATGTAAGCACTGATTCGATTTGAAGAGTCACATAACAAAGTGTCTCCCGGTGTTCCTTTTATTGAGTTAAAAAATAGAATGAAAGTGTATTTTAATATTCCGCCGAAGATGAACCTTCCGCTAAACAGAAAAATTGGTGGCACAAAAATTGCTGAAAATAAATCTGCTTAAGTCTGTTCTGAACTGCTCTGAACAATAAGCGCAAAACTTTTTGGCATATTTACCAATTCTTTTTTAACGGAAAGATATTAAAATGGAAGATCTGGCTATGGAAGCACTTTCGAATCGAACTCAATTTTCTATTTTAGGATAATTACCAATAATAATAGCAAATTACCTACTGAGTTATCAGCTATTTTGATCACGTGATCACGCGATTTTCTACCTTTCGTCGACTCGTTTTTCTACTTTCATTGGAAAATGCAGTTCAAAACATCATTCTGACGGCTTGTTCTAAAAAATCTATTGCGTTTGGAAAAAAAAGAGTTTGATTAGATAGTTTCTGAATAACAACACCTGCTAGCTAACTCCACCTATACAAAAGATGTGTTTGTGTTCGGCGTTCATTATAATTATATCTGTAGATTCCATATCCGGAAAAAATATATTTTATTGAAATCAATAAGTAATATACCTATTAGTTATAATTATTTAAATCAAGAAGAATGGAAATAGTATATTCAATGATTTTTTTTATTCTTACGAAATTAGCTTTAAAAGTAAATGAAAGTTAATTATGTTTCCAATATATATCAATGATTTAACTGTGGTTTCTGTTTGTTATAGGCGTTCACTATAAATTTATCTATTGCTCGTAATATCAATATATATATATATATATATATATTAATGCACTAAGAAATAATACTGATTAATTTCAATTAATTAATTCAAGAAATATGAAAATTTGAAATATGAAGATTTTTTTTACGGGATTAGCATTGAAAAATATATGGAAGCTAAATATGTTTCTTATTTATGTACATCAATGGTTCAATAATGGTTTCTGGGTTTGATAGATGATCCTTATAAATCTATCTATTGTCTCTATTGAGAAAAAATATTTTATTGAATGGAATAAGCAATATTACAAATTTGTTATAATTAATTAAATAGGAAAAAATAAAAGTATATTCAAATTTTTTTTTTTTTTTTACTTAATTAAACCAGTAAGAAAAATCATGCGTTAAGCATAGATTATGAAGCACTTTCCGACATTTAATGAAATCTTTAACAAAACTTTGTTATTTAGAGAAATAATAGTGCATAGCCAAATATCTCCAAATATGTATTCCAGTACTTTTAAACAGCTCTGTATTTCATATGTCAGTTGCTATAATGGGAAAATTTAGTTTAGCAAGGAAATACCCAGTAGCGTGAAATATCTTTTTCAGCATTTCATACTATTAGATGGAAACATATTTGAATAGTTTTGTTTAGCCCTGTAGTTTACCTTGTACATTTATTACACGTCAGCATTAGGCTAAACTTTATTGTAAACTAAAACACTTTTAAAACAACTGAAATCACATTCTCATAAATTATCATTCATAGGCGTCCATGTACCGAATTCTTTGCGTGGCCCTGTATATCATTTTATCTACATTCTGCAAACATTTCTCAGTAAATTGAATGAAGCTCAGCATAAAAATGCATAGCTTATTTAAGAACCACGTTTAAATAATTTATGCTCATATTCAGTAACGTTGGAGAGCTCTTTTGGGTAGCTCTGTATATCAACTATAACATTTATACACACCATATAATGTGCATATATTTAGCGAAATATAAACGCGCATATCATAATTAAAATGCATTTCATCCCTCCATCAGCCATCATCGGACACATATACGGTACTTCGAAAAGAATATACTATTTGAAATCTTTTGTATGGCCCTGTAAATGCTATGTACTTCATATTATGCAATCAGTAGCGTATAATTTATATTAAGCTTCAGTGACATATATTAATTTTATTATACATGAAACAGCTTAATATATTTAAAATATGTCCCACACAATTCCCCCTTTTACCATTATCTAATGGAATTATTTTGTGAGGCCATGTAAATGAATAATAGCTACATTTTCACCTTATATTTTATAGAATGCATATTTTAATATGTTTGCCAGAGTATAACATCTTTAAAATTCCCTTGAAACGATTTTTCCATATAGGCCGTAATGTAATGGGAAAATCTTGATTCGCCCTGTAGGTAAACTAATCATTTTAGAAACTTCATTTTCAATAGGGTTCGTGCTAGGATAAACGTCAATAATGTCCTAAAATTTCATGGCAATCCGAGTACACTAACGATTTTTCCCCATAGGCCGTAATGTAACGGGAAACTTTGATTCGCCCTGTAGATAAACTAATCATGGTAGAAACTTGCTTTTCAATAGGGCTCATGCTAGGGTAAACGTCAATAACGTCCTAAAATTTCATGGCAATCCGAGTATATAAACGATTTTTCCCCATGGGCCGTAATGTAATGGAAAACTTTTGATTCGCCCGGTAGATAAACTAATCATGGTAGAAACTTCATTTTCAACAGCGTTCGTGCTAGGGTAAACGTCAATAACGTCCTAAAATTTCATGGCAATCGGAGTATATTAACGTTTTTTCCCCATAGGCCGTAATGTAATGGGAAACTTTTGATTATCTCTGTAGATAAACTAATCATGGTAGATACTTCATTTTCCATAGGTGTCGTGCTAGGGTAAACATCAATAACGTATAAAAATTTCATAGCAATCCGAGTGTATTTACGGGAGTTAGAGCGCGGTCAGACGGCCATCCGGCAAGACGGACAGACGGCCAGACAAACCGAATGCATAAGCACTTTTCAACTTTGTTGGAAAGTGCTAAAAAAGAATGGAATATTTTAAAAAATTCCGGTATTTAGCAATGATTCAACTTTGTATCTTGTTAATGATCGGGATTCCAATATCAGAAAACACTTTAAGATTCAAACTTTTTTTTGTATATCAGAAAAAAATATCCACATGATTGAGTGTAATGAACAGTATTACAAATTAGATTTTTTTTTTAAATTTAAACATTTTTTTAAATATAAATTCAAATGAAACATTTTGAAATTATATTTTTGTATTAATGTTATATATAGACCTTTTTTAGCTTATTTCATCTTTATTTTTTATTTATTAAAGAAATAAATGAAATTCCTATCGAAATATCGCTTGCGTATAGTGTTCTTTGATTAATGAAAATAAAAAGTAATAAATAACTGAAATAAATTAGCTCAGAGTATCCGGAATTTTTTTTTCATTTCCCTCGGCAATTGTATGAAAAAAAATGAAAACGACTGTTGTTAGTAAGAAAATATATGACTTTAGAGAATTTGTTTATTTAGAAAAGTAATGTGAAATATACTACAATAAAAATGATTATTTTACTACTTATGTACTTCACAGCTTATAAGATATTAAAACAAACGAATAATAATAAAAATTATAATAAATATGGAATAATAGTCATTTCTCTTATTTGAAATTTTAAACACATTAAACCCTAGGCAGTATATTTAAATGTTTGCTAAACGTTCCATACAGTAATAAGTATGAAAGATAGTTAAATGTTAAAATTTGTTTATTAATTTACTAACAGTGTATGCCTGATGCTGGAAATGAACGTCGGATTAAACGAAATGGTGATTTTTTAACTTATACTTTAAACAATATTGACCTCCAGCTGGAACTTCTTCACTGCTAAAAATGAAGCGACTGCCAATGATATTATATTAATTGAAGCGCTGGACAAAATTTATTTATAAACAAGAAAGAAAAAATTACGAGTCAAGCATACATTATGAAGAACTTTCCAGCAAATGTATAATAAGGTAACAAAACTGTACCATTTGTATAGTTAAAATATTACGTTTCATTTCACGTTATGGAACATATTCGCATATCAAAACCGAATTTCAGCTGTTTCCATCTTCGTCGGAAAATAATTCAATTTTTTTAGCAGCCCTGTATATTAAAAAGAGATTTGTAACTATTAGCAACATACTTTACAAAATTTAGTTCACTTAAGAGATATATATAATCCAGTTGAAAATTCCCGTTCAACAATTTCCTCTTATAAGGAGAATGGTTTGAGAATACATTTAGCAGTCCGTATATGAGTATAGAATTTATATGTAAAGAGTAATATGCTGAAAACTAATTAAATTAAAAAGTGCATATCGAATTTTTGAACTCTTTAGCAGTTATTATTTAAAGACTGTTCTGAAAACCGAATTCTTTCTTGTGTTCCTTTAAATTAATTAAAAATTCTAAGAATGCTCCGTTTTAACACGATTGTAAAGAGATTCAGTGATTTATATAAGTTTCAATACATTTAGAATACCGTAATATCATTAAAATGTTTTCCAAACGATTTTCCCCATGCACAATTATTTAAGCGAATTCTTTTAAGTGTCCCTGTAAATCAAACATTAATCGTATACATTTCACATGAAATACAATTGGTGATCTTTGAATACTTTGGTATTCCTAAAATAGCTTTATCAATTACATGGTAAACCGAATATATTTATGGGAGTTAGAACATGCGCTGACGAACAGACAAACCGTATGAATAAGCACTTTTCAACTTTGTTAAAAAGTGCTAAAAAGCAATTATTTTAGTTTATTATTCACAGTGCCCTTTTGATAGGTAAATGAGACCGTTATGACAACAGAAATTTCCATATTCTTTTGATAAAAATACAAAAATGTTTAAAATAGCAAATTTCTATTTTATATCCAACCACTCAATAAAAAAAATCATAAGTCTAAATTTTCATTTTTAATAGAAAAAAAATGTATGGCTTGAGTTAATTTTATAGTAATTCTGAAAAACGACTTTAGACAGAAACCTAACTGAACTTAACACAGAATAGACAAGATATACATTACGGTTTCCTTCGTTTAATATTGTTGACCGTAAAAAAGTTTAAGATCAACAAAAGAAACATTTATCCTATACAGCGTGTCAACTCTCAATGGTGGCTCCAATGGCTAATTTTTAAACTGTTAGTCCTAAACTTATAGTTCCAATCTAAAAAAATGCTTTTAAAAAGGTAAAACAGTATTTTTTAAGCAATTTAGGTCATTTTTTTAATTACGAAAATTTAGTTTTTATCCTGTCCTCCGGTCCTATAAGTGAGATTTAGTAAATTTTCATCACTACTCTAACAAATAAGATAAAAGAGACCCATTCCTCTGCGATTAAATCTGACCAAGTAATAGCTATTTAAAATTAAAGCCTTTTTTTTTTTTTTTTTTTTTTTTTTTTTTGCTGCAAAATGGGGCTTAGTCACGAATTTATTGGAAATAAAAATAAAGTTGAAATACAAAATTTAACATTAAACATTAAGAATAAAATAATTTTTAAAATATTATTTTTGGATTTATGTTGATGTTTACATATTACAGAAAAATATACAACTTGTACTTAAATATAATAAAAAAATAACGGAAAAATTGTTGAATTATGAAAAGCATCAATCATAATTCGTTACAAACTGATGCATATTTAAAATTCTATACATTGATTAACATAATAAAATTTGGTGTTGTCCTGTAAAATAAATAAGTAGTAAGGACCTAAAATCGTATTAATATTGCACTGTCATTAGATATAAATAAGTACGCAAATTGAACCTCAATCGGATATTTGGAAGTGAGTTAAATTTGAATGCAATTGAGGATGTCAATTTCTGAACTCGCCTTATTCTTTTTGTTTTCTATATCAATCTAAACCACTCTGCACTAATGTAACACTACAATCTCCAAATTTATAATGAAAGCATGTATTGAATCTTAAAAGGAATCTTCAGAAATGGCACTATTACTTCTGAAAAATGGCTCTAGATGGCAGCACTAAAACTTTGTTCCTAATAATACGAGACTGTTAAATAACTCTAATTAATTATTATATTCATTAATTCTCACTCATTTATGTTGGTAAATTCCCAATATGTTTTTTCATATATGTTTTGTATTTATCCATTTGTAATCCATCTTTTTAGATTGTATTCTTTATTCTGCAGTTGACTGCGGGACAGTTTAGAACCTGTTCTGATCCAAAAGTATGTTTACGTATTCGGAAGTCTATTAAATCGCTTTAAAATCCCATTAAATCATATTTTTATTTCTGTAACAATTTATATTCGAAGGTCTAAAATCAACAAACAAGTCAACGAATGGTTTTCAAGACAGTGTTTTTCAAGTTATTCCACAACCGGCAATATTATACCAAGAATTATATATAATTAACTTCTTAAAACGTCGAACAAAACCAGAAGATAATAAAAGATACTTTATTTTCTATTCTATTCAAATAAAATCAATTCTCTAGGTTAATTCACTTTAAATCTCAACATAAATAAAGCGTTTGGTCCGTCTTACGCAGGAGCGTTCAGTGAAATATATTAAAGTTTAAATATAAAAATTAATTACGTCATGAAGACGAAAGCGGAACTATAAAATGAATCGAAATTTAATTTCACAATTAAAGAAATTAATAGATATAACATTCAAGTAGCTGAAGCAATAGAAAATAAAAATATGAAATTAATAGAGAAGCTTAAAGCAGAATTAATTAGCTTAGAAGCTGATTTAAAGAAATCTTATTTTGGCATAGCCGAAGAAAGTATTAATGCTTTATACGATTCATTTACTAAAGCAAAGGACATAGTTGTTGAAGATTCAGTTAAAATCGAAGAATTTTTGGTTGTAAAAATACAAGGAAATATGAATGAAACTAGTAATAATTCAATTTCTGTTAAGGATAACGCTCTAAAGTTACCTAAATTTGAGTTGCCGATATTTTATGGAGATATTAGTAATTGGATTACCTTTAAGGAAACATTTCTGACTGCAATTCATAATAATGAAAATTTATCAGATCAGTTAAAATTTTCTTATCTAATAGCGAGTGTAAAAAATTATCCTGCTAAATTAATTTCGGGATTTTCAATTTCCGGTGATAATTATAAGGAAGCATGGGAAACTCTTGTTAATCGCTATGATAATCGTAAGAATTTGGCATATTCGTTACTGTCAAAATTCATTAATGCTAAATCATTAAAATCACCTACGCAAAAATCAATTCTAGAGCTATCGGACACTTGTAATGAAGTTATTCGGAATTTGAAATCTTTAAAATTTGAATTTAATGAATTTGTTGAGTTGATTTTAGTTTATTTAATTCAAACAAAATTCGATGATAATTTACGAAAACAGTGGGAGTTATCATTAAATAATGATTGTTTGCCAACTTATGAAATGATAATTAGTTTTCTTGAAAAACAAGCACGTAGTCTGCAGAATTGTAATGTTGAATTTTTAAAACTGAATCTAAATCTAATCATAAATTTGATCCTAAATCTCAACATTTTCCAAAAAGATCGGTATCGAATACTGTCGTAACGGATAATGTGAATAAATCACAAAAATTATTTGTCCAAAATGTAATGAGCCCCACCAACTTCATAGATGCCCATCAATGCAGAATTTATCCGTTGAGCAACGCTGGCATTTAGTAAAATCTAAAAAGTTATGTACGAACTGTTTGCGTTCTAACCATTTTGTTGCTAATTGTTTGATAAATACCACATGTAAACATTGCAATTCGAAACATCATACACTCCTTCATCGTTATCAATCTGCCCCTGCACAACAACAAATTATTGGACAACAAGATCATGTAACAACCCCAAATGTTGTAGGTAATTTAAATGAATCAAATTGTTTTACTAATCAATCGTTTTGTGAAAATTCTCAAACATTGTTGGCTACTGCCATTATACGTGTAAAATCCAAATCAGGCAAATTCATTCCTTGCAGGGCGATGATCGATAGTGGATCTCAAAAGAGCCTACTTTCTAAAACTTGTTGTGAAAAATTAAGTCTTCTATCAAGGCCTACAAATCATAAAATCTCAGGTATAAATAATTTAGTTGCAGAAACTGCTCTTCAGGAAGTTTCTTTGACGTTCTCTCCCCATTTTAATGATGAAGTCTTTCAGTTAGATGCGTTAGTTGTTAATCAGATAACAACAAATTTACCAAATTTTCTGATTACGACTACGTTTTGGCCACATATTGAAGGCTTGAATCTTGCGGATCCAAATTTCCATGTGTCCAGTCCTATTGATCTCCTTATAGGTGAGATTTGTTTGCTAATATCATAATAGGAGAATCTATTTTAGGGCCTAAAGGATCACCGAGTGCTTTTAATTCTAAACTGGGTTGGATATTATCGGGAATTATTTATTCGAATGATTTAAACCAAAATTCATCTGTTAGTTGTCATGTTACTACGCAGATTACTTCTCAGCTGCAAAAGTTCAGGGAACTTGAGTCGGTTCCCAGTTCTGATCCAATTTCTCTTGTTGAAGATAATTATTCTAAAACCGTTTCACGCACAGAATCAGGACGATATGTTGTAAACTTGGCGTTTAAATATAAACCAATCCTTGGTGATTCAAAATCTCAAGCTCTAAAGCGGTTTTATTTATTGGAGAAGAGACTCCACCAAAACCCTTTGCTTAGAGAGCAATAATTAGCATTCATGCAAGAATATATCGATTTGGGGCACATGTAACTTATACCAAATTCAGAAATTTCAAATCCGGATCATTTTTATCTTCCACATCACGGGGTATTAAAAGAAGATAGTTCAACTACACGACTTAGAGTAGTATTTGACGCATCTGCAGTTGGTTCATCAGGCCGCTCTTTAAATGTTTATCTTGACATAGGTCCAAAATTGCAGCCGGAAATATTTCCTGTATTATTAAAGTTCAGAATGAATCCAATTGCTTTCAGTGCTGATATCGAAAAAATGTTTAGGCAAATCCTCGTTTATCCGAAGCACATTGATTATCAACGCATTTTTTGGAGATTTAATCTAGAAGACACTATTAAATCATACAGGCTGTTGACTGTTACATACGGTTTTTCCTGTGCGCCCTTTTTTTGGCCATTAGGACATTACGCCAGTTGGCCATGGATAATGAACAATATAATCAAAAGGCCTGCCAAATTATTCAAGAGGAAATTTATGTTGATGATCTTTTTTCTGGATCCGATTCACGAGAAAATGCTCAGATTTTAGTGACAGAACTAATAAAAATTATGAAAAGTGGAGGTTTTAATCTACGAAAGTGGACCTGTAACGATACTGATGTAATAGCTCACTAACCTGATGAAATGAAGGCTTCCTCAAAAAAGGTCATTCAGGAAGATGATACTGTTAAAGTGCTCGGTTTACTTTGGGACTCTTCCAAAGATATTTTCCAAATTAGGTTCGCTGATTTAAAGGATGTTAAAAAAAAACGAGACTTGTTATCTGTAGTGGCTACAATCTTTGACCCTCTGGGTTTCCTAGCTCCTACAACAATAAAGTTAAAAATTATGATGCAAGATCTTTGAAAAGATAAGATTTCTTGGGATGAGGAGATCCCACATGCCATACAACAGGTTTGGAATGAATTTTCATCTTAAATGCATTTATTGAAATCGTTAGAAATTCCCAGATACATGAATTTATTTAATGAAGCAGTTGTTCAAATTCAACTGCATTGATTTTGCGATGGTTTGAATAAAGCTTATGCTGCTGTTACCTATTTACACGTGGTTACACCTGAAAAGGTATTTGTTAATTTGATTGCTGCAAAAACTAAGGTAAACCCTATTAAACCTCAAGCATTGCCAAGAATTGAGTTTTGTTCAGCTATTTTGCTAGCTAAGTTATGTTCTGTAATTATCGACTCATTAAAAGTAAACTTTGACAATATTTATTTGTGGTCAGATTCGCAGATTGTTCTCAGTTGGCTAAAAGCACCACCTTTAAAGGGAAATCAATTCGTACTTAACAGAGTATGCCAAATACAGGCATTAATGCCTTCCCAATGATGGAATCATATTCTAGGTGCTTTAAATCCTGCAGATGTAGCTTCTAGGGGAATTCCTCCACGAAAGCTTCTTAATCATTCTCTGTGGTGGCTTGGGCCTCCATGGCTGCTGTCAAATGAGCAAATCCCAATACCAAAGTTCACTGCTCCGATTTCAGAGTTAACTCAAGTAATTGACTCTGTCAGTAATGTAACACAAGTAAGGGCACCTCCTGACTTTCTTCTTAAATTTTCTAAATTCTCTAAGCTGTCAAGAGTCACAGCCTATCGTCTTACATTTATTCATAATGCTAGACATACTACATCGAAAATATTTGGAAATCTAAGTTCAGAAGAAATCTCTAATTCAATTCAATGCATTGTAAAATTAATTCAAAGTTCTGAATTCAACACAGAGCTTACGTTGTTAAAAGAAAGAAAACCCTTACCAAGCAATAGTATGCTGTTATCACTCAATGTATTTTTAGATTCAAGTGATATAATTCGAGTAGGTGGTCGTTTGTCACAACATCAGTCTTTAACCTTTGATAGAAAATATCCGATGCTACTCTCAAAAAATAACTTTGTTACGAAACTATTAATAAAGCATGTACACGAGAAACATATGCACACAGGTACACAGCTAGTACTTTCTATTATACGTCAACAGTTTTGGTTTGTTAATGGTCGTTCGACTGTGCGACAAGAGCTCAACAAATGTGTACTTTGCAAACGCCTAAAAACACAAGCTTGTCAACAAATGATGGGAGATCTTCCCGTTGATAGAATCACCCCAATTTGTCCATTTTCCAAGGTTGGCATAGATTTTGCCGGCCCCTGCATAACTAAGCCAAATTTGCCTAGAAGTAAGATAAAAATAAAGGCTTACATATCTGTATTCGTCTGCATGTGCACTAAGGCAGTGCACCTGGAAGTGGTATCAGACTTGTCTGTGCAAGCCTTGCTAGCAGCCCTAAAGAGATTTATTGCACGTAGAGGTCTGCCGTCTGATATTTATTCAGATAATGGTAAGAACTTCGTAGGTCTAGCTAATCAGCTGAAGCAGTTATTCCAATATTTGAAGGACAGAGAAATTCAAGATTTTCTTTCGAGCCAAAAAATCAATTGGCATTTCATTCCTCCATATGCGCCGCACTTTGGCGAGCTATGGGAGGCAGTTGTAAAGCTTACAAAATATCATCTGTTAAAGGCATGTAAATCCATTATTTTAAACTTTGAAGAATTATTCACGTTACTGTGTCAAATAGAAAGTTGCATAAATTCAAGACCTGTAACGCCTATGTCATCAGATCCATCAGATCCGCGCACATTAACGTCAGGTCATTTTCTAATCGGAGCACCACTCCTTGATATTCCCGAAGCTTCTAATTCACGAGTTCTATCATTAAATGCTCGTTGGCGCCTTATTGAAAGGGCCAAGAACCAATTTTGGTATAGATGGTCAAGAGAATATCTCCAACATCTCCAACAGCGTCCTAAATGGACTACTCCAAGTGTTAATCTCCGAGAAGGAGACTTGGTAATAATTCATGAACGATCTCTGCCCATGAGATGGAAAATGGGCCGCATTCTACAAACTTTCTTAGGACAGGACAATCGAGTTCGTGTCGTCTTGATTAAAACAGCGGACGGCGACATCAAACGTCCTATTACCAAAGTGTCCCCTCTAATGCCGGGGGCGGAGGATGTTGAATCTTAAAAGGAATCTTCAGAAATGGCACTATTACTTCTGAAAATGGCTGTAGATGGCAGCATTAAATCTTTGTTCCTAATAATACGAGACTGTTAAATAACTCTAATTAATTATTATATTTATTAATTCTCACTCATTTGTGTTGGTAAATTCCCAATATGTATTTTCATATATGTTTTGTATGGGCAGTATATATGGACTATATGTGACAGTTTAGAACATGTTCTGATCCAAAAGTATGTTTACGAATTCGGAAGTCTATTAAATCGCTTTAAAATCCCATTAAATCACATTTTTATTTCTGTAACAATTCATATTCGAAGGTCTAAAATCAACAAACAAGTCAACGAATGGTTTTCAAGACAGTGTTTTTCAAGTTATTCCACAACCGGCAATATTATACCAAGAAGGATATATCATAAGTTCTGAAAACGTCGAACAAAACCAGAAGATAATAAAAGGCACTTTATTTTCTATTCTGTTCAAATAAAATCAATTCTCTAGGTTAATTCACTTTAAATCTCAACAGCATGGACGCATTTAAAGATTTTTCGGGATTTGCCAAAATGTGATTTTTCCGATATAGAGAAAATTTTGAAACTCACGACTTCAATTATTTTAACCAATCTAAAAGTTAATTAATTAATATTAACATTGCCGTAAATTTTATAGGGTGACACCACCTTTTGTTAAATCACTTTAAAAATATTTCTTTACCTCATTTAAAATATTTTCGTAATTAGAACTATATACCTGTAATAAATGGTTTAGAAATTAGCCATTGGACAGCGTTGGAAACGGATAGATTTTCAGTGCAAATATGTGTCTGTTACATGAATTTTTGCTGCTGCCGTTCCATAAAAATTTCTAGGAGTCCCGGTTTCCTGAAAAAATTTGCAGCAACTTTACATATTTTTTTTAACAGTGTAAATATCATTTATAGGACCGGGGGACCGTATAAAATTTAATTCTCGTAATTTTTTAATAAAATCTTCTTTTAACCCTAATGTCTTAAAAAATATTTCTTTACCTTTTTTAAAACATTTTTGCAACTGGAACTTATGTCTATGACTAATGGTTTAGAAATTAGAAATTGGCCACCTTTGGGAGTGGACACACTGTATATACAATCCATAACAGTTAGATTCATTTTCAAACTGTTTTTTTTTAAGGATTTTAAAATACCTTTAAACTGTTAGATTATATATTATTTTTTAGGAAAAAGAATTTTATTTTTCATTTTCTTAAAATAGTCAAGAATAAATACCTTTATATTTTAGAATGCACTAAATCAAAAACCCGCACCAGGTTCAAATTCAAAGTCTCTGGCTGCGATTATTACCTCTACAAAGTTTTACCGTACTTGCCTGCATTTTAATTCTTATTAAATATTTTTTTAGAAGCGTAACAATATGGGTTTTTTTAAATATTGATACACATTTACCTATACAGAAAGTATGACACGTTTTAAAATATTATAAAATATACTGTCTAAAATATTTCTTTTCGAGGGAAACAGAACTTTGGAAATATAATGCATATTTACATGTAATGTATAGGCGATCATTTTAGAAAGAATATAACAACTATATTCTAACTTCATTACCAAATTCAATAAAAAAAATCTTATTACTGTCAGTGTTTCTTCAAAAATGCTGCATTAAAGTAATTTATTAAATTTGCAAACAATGCAAGCAGGTTTTCATCAGGAAATTTTGAAAGGGATGCAATTTACGCAGAATGCAACAAAATGTTGCTACATCATTAAGGAGCAAGTATGTTGTATGTTCTTCTGAACTTCCTATTTTTTATAAAACAAATTGCTGAATAAATGATGCAAAAAATGTGTTGTCTAAAAAGGTCTGTACTATGAATTTTATAAAAATTCTGCTTTTATTAACCTTTCTACCCTGAATGGGTCTAATCGACCCATTTCTATTATTTATTTCATAATAGCTCCGTCGGGTTTTAACTAAGAGCTCTTATATTTTAAGTATTCCTCAAATAGATAAATATCTTCAGTTTATAATTTTTTCAGACTTCCGAAATTATTTTTTTTAGCCAAAATAAAAAAAGTCACATTTTACCTGAATGGGTCTAATCGACCCATATCACTAATCGCATATAAATGCATGGAAAACAATTAGATTTTTCGATGCCATTGTGGAAAATGTTTAATCAAAATGAAAGTTTTAGGTTCTCCGATCTGTATTGTAATCAGAGATTAGTGTACTCACTCTGCGTCATATGCAAATTTCCTCCTTGCGCCCCAATCGAGTTTTTTCTTTGGGGGGGGGGGAGGATTCCCAGAACGGTTGTTTATGCGTGCATAACATGTCCCTTTCTTGCGATACACGTACGGTTCCAACGCTCTTTAGAGTTTTCGCATGCGCTGAGCATTTTGCGATGAAAAAAATGGGTGTTGCCATTGGAAATTTTTGAGTTTCTATAACTATAACCTTAACCGTGAGCGCCATTTTGTTGTCGTTCGCAGAATCTCGAGCTCATACCTCTGAATAGCTATATCTGAAATTTCATTTTGATCGGTTGAGCGGACTGGCCGCTAGAGCTCCATATATCGGCAAAGTTTTTTATGACCACCCTGTATTTTCTTCATTATTCGGGTTTCAAAAAGATATGACACTTGTCTCATATGTGCCGAAAAAAAAACAAATCGGTAAACCTCCTTTCAACTATGCATCATGAGGCCAAAGTTTCAAATGGAGAAAGAAAAGAAACCGGAAATAATTTTATATTGTAATGAAACTAAAGGTGGAGTAGCTACTACTGATAAATTAGCTGCTTCATATATATGCAAAAGGGGCACTAGGCGATGGCCTGTGTGTTTATTTTACAATTTAATTGATCTAGCTGCAATAAATGCATTTGTTGTTTTTATGCATGTAAATCCTTCTTGCAATCAAAACAAACTATACAAAAGGCGGCTTTTTCTAAAGGAACTCGGGAAACAGCTGACCGAACCTCACAGAGATATTAGGATGAAACAAAATATCCGAGTAATCATAAAGAAGCAATTGGCTACCTCAGCAGGTGAAAAAAAAGAAAGTATTAGTTCAGCTAAACGTGGAAGATGTAAAGAATGTGGTCCAAACAGAGATCGAAAAATGCAGACGAGATGTATTTCATGCTTATCTTTTCTTTGCCAGGAGCATGTAAATGTGTACTGTAAATCTTGTTTATCATAAAAAATGTATCAAAATAAAACAAATAAAAAAAATAAAACAAATAATAAAACAAACAAAACAAATTTCTATAATAACAAACAAAACAAATAAAACAAATTCTCTAAGGAATAAAACAAATTTCTAATGTACATTTTTTATTATTATTTTCCAAATTATTGCTTATACAAACAAGGCATTGCAAGGAAGAGGGGGAGGGGGTGCAGTTAAAGTGGGAGGGGGGGTTATAAAATATGTTGGTCTCTAATAGTGAATACAAAAATAATATCTAATATAAAGCTAGTTAAAAATACTTGTTTTGAGGTAGAATAAATAAAAACAAGTAAACTGGGTCTAATCGACCCATTCAGGTAAAACGTAACTTTTTTTTCAACAGGGTAAAAAGGTTAAGCAACATTTGCAATACTTTAAAAGTTTACATAAGCATCATCACTTTTAGAGTGTATGGTGATTTTAGAAGTCAATTTCAGTATATAGAGCAGCGAATGAAAGTAAAAATCGGTTTAAAGAAGATTAAAAAGGCATAAAATCGTCTAGAAAATGTTTATTTAAGGAGATCCGGGACATAAAAATCTTCAAATCTTCTGATAAAATATTAATTTTTTTATCTGCTTAAAATGGCGTTTAAATCACTTTTCTATCTTAATTGGCACAAGAAATATTAGACTTCCCGTTGTGGTTTGTTTTCAAAATCTAGATTTCAACCAATGGCAGTCATGGAAACGACTCATTTTGAAAATGGTATTTCTTCATGAAGGGCCTTTTTCAGCATTTCTCCTATTTAAATTGTTATACGTCAAGAACAGTTAAATTTAATTAGTTCATATTTAGAACATGTTTTTTTTTTAAATTGTTTTACTGTAATTTTGATTCAGAAAATGTGAAAAAAATATTTATTTTTAAAATATATTGTTTTAAATATATGTATGTTTTTTTTTTTTTTTAACCTTTACTTATTATCTTTTTATTTTTATTTAATATCCTTTTTTGCCTTAAATATTTTTTAATTTTTATTTAAATTAATATTTTTTTTAAATGTTGTATCAGAATTAAAGATTATATATTTCTATTTATTTAAACGAAAAATAAATAAAGAAATAAAGAAATAAATTCTATAAAATATATTTCGAGTTATAACGGTTTTAAATTATCCCCTTTTTAAAAATAAATTTTAACTATATACATACAGGGTGTCCGAAAAGTCTGGAAACGGTCGAATAACTGGAGAAATACATATGAGATTGAAAAACGTAAATATACGTGTTAAATATTTTTAAATAAGCTACTCGGTGATACCAAATTTGACCTTCGCAACCGACCCCCTGGGTATCAGAGGGGGTCCAACTTTGAAATCTTAAATCATAACCCCCATTTTTATTGCAGATTCGGATTCTACGGACAAAAATACGTAAATGTTGTATTTGATGTTTATTTCGAATCCTCGTTTATCACTGTGTAATCGAGCATATTAAATCGATACACATTTCGGCTTTTCCAACGGGATTCTCCCTAATCCAAACTGATTGGGCAGAATTTTTGACGTCAAATTCCTCGTCTTTTGCAGGAATAGCGTTTCCTGAAAATCACCCTTGGCGATTATTTCGATAGTACTACACTGTTAAAAATTCGACCCATTTGCTGCAGCGTCATTCCACAGCTTTTATAGAATATCTCTTTTATGACCAAAGAGAATGCTCCATAACACATTAAAGTAACCGTTTTCTATAAAAGCGGTGGAGTGACGCTGTAGCAAATGAGTCAAATTTTTTTAGTGTATAGGGTTTTTTATGGTTTTCACTAGAAATTTTTTTTTGAAATATATTAATTTAGTTTTCTATTTGGATTTTTATTTTATCCAGTAAATGGTTTCTAAAATACGACCTACTTGTTTTGGTGTTCTAATGTGTAAATATGAACTTCCCCTCCCGAATAGAAAAAGTATGTCTTCAGTTTTTTGGGGCGGAGTATGTAAATAATCTGCGTTACGATGAGTTCTGCTTTTTTTTATCATTTAATTCAGGTGGGCAATTGGGCGTGCATGGAGTTTTTAAAATAATTTTTACAATGTATAGTAAAATGTAAAGCAAACTGACCTGCGTGTTTCGATCTTTTATCATAAATATGCACCTCCCCTAAGAAATAGAAAAAAAATCATAATTTGAGGGTGGGATGTGTGTATATTATGCGTTTCCATATATTCTGTTGTTTTTAAAAAATCATCTAATACGGCTGATGTGGGTGTATGTTATTATCATTAATATTATTAATATAATTACAGAAAAAATATAGGACAAAATATTAAGAAATAAAGTTATAAAACATTTTTGGCTATGCAACGGATGAAGAAGTATCGTAAATTCTTTGTACTTACGGAACTTGTTATTTTCCAAGTGAAATATCGGTATTTTCTTTATAAAATAAATAAAGCTACTATAACCATTCATTATTTTGCCTTCTTTAACAAATGATTTTCCATAAGAAAATATTCGTTGTTACCACTTCTTATTGAAATGAAATTGAAATGCAATCTTATTGAAATTATTTCCTATTCTAGAAATTGCAGGATCCTTAGGAACCCTGAAATTTTAGTTTGGGGGAGGGATTATACGTTTTCATATTAATTACTATTATTACGATTAATTACTGCAACAACAAAATAATAGGGCAGGGAACTTTTCGACAATTTTTGTTGATATATCATGATTTTTTAAAAAATAATATGTATTTTGTTTAATTTAAAATTGTTTTTCATAAATTTAACCGCTTAACGGATCAATATTTCTGGTAAAAATTTTCAAATCATGTCTAATTTAGCATATCTTTTACACCGTTTCTACATAGTAGAAATTATTTAAAAAAAACTCCATGCACGCCCATCCGTCCCACTGAATTAAATGATTAAAAAGAAAGAAAAAGAAAAGAAGTCAGAACTTATCGAAACGCAAAATATTTACATACCCCGCCCCCCAAAACTGAAGATATACTTTTTCTATTCGGGAGGGGAGGTTCTTATTTACACATTTAAACATCAAAACAAGTAGGTCGTATTTTAGAAACCATTTACTGGATAAAATAAAAATCCAAGTAGTATTATATTTCAAATAGTATTATATTTCTAAATTAATATATTTCAATGAATTTTTCTAGAGAAAAATATAAAAAACCCTATACACTGTAAAAAAATTTACTCATTTGCTACAGCGTCACTCCACTGTTTTTATAGAAAACAGTTACTTTACTGTGTTATAGAACATTCGCATTAGTCATGAAAGAGATATTCTATAAAAGCTGTGGAATGACACTACAGCAAATGGGTCAAATTTTTAACTGTGTAGCACTATCGAAATAATCGGCACGGGGGATTTTTTGGAAACGCTATTTCTGCAAAAGACGAGTAATTTGATGTCAAAAATTCTCCCTAATTAGTTTCGATTAGGGAAAATCCCGTTGGAAAAGCCGAAATATGTATCGATTTAATATGCTCGATTACACGGTGATAAACGAGGATTCGAAATAAACATCAAACACAAAATTTACGTATTTTTGTCCGTAGAATCCGAATCTGCAATAAAAAATGGGGGTTATGATTTAAGATTTCAAAGTTGGACCCCCTCTGACCCCCAGGGGGTCGGTTGCGAAGGTCAAATTTGGTATCACTTAGTAGCTTATATAAAAATATTTAACACGTATATTTACGTTTTTCAATCTCATATGTATTTTTCGAATTATTCGACCGTTTCCAGACTTTTCGGACACCCTGTATATATATATATATATATATACATATTCAAAAAGTAATAATATACTTTTTAAATATCGTGATACATATTTTTGAACGCAAAAAGTATGGCACTTCTTATAATATTATAAAACATCTAATAATACTATAAAACATAACTTTGGAAATACTAACCTCCATGTCAAGTACAGCGTTCATTTTAGAAAAGATAAAACAACTATATACTAACATCGTTACCAAATTGAATAGAAAAATCTTTCAATCTTATTACTGCCAGCATTTTTCCAGAAAGGCTACTGTAAAATGATTTATCGAATTTGCAAACAATGAAAACAGGTTTTCATCACGAAAATTTTGACAGGGATGCAGTTTACGTAGAATGCAACGAGATGTTGCAACATCATTAGAAGCATAGATGTTGTATATTTTTCTAAATTTTCTATATTTTATAAACCAAATTGTAGAATAAATGGTGTAAAAAATGTGTTGTCTGAAAAGCTCTGCACAATGAATTTTATAAAAATGCTGTTTTTATGAAGCAACATTTCCAGCACTTAAAAATTACATAATCTTCATCATTTTCAGTGTATGCAATATATAGAGTTGCGAATGAAGCTATATATCAGATTAAATAAGAATAACAATGTATATAATCATTAGCAAATTTTTATTTAAGGAAGCCCGGAACACAATTTTCTTTTTAATTTTCTAAAAAAGAGTTACATTAAATTTTTTTTTATTTAAATCTGCTTAAAATGTCGTTTAAATCATGTTTCTACCTTAATTGGCACACTAAATATTAGTTTTTTTTAGTTTTCAAACAATGACTGTCAAGAAAACGGCCTATTGTGAAAATGCGTTTTTATTCATGATAGTTTTTTTCACCATTTCTCCTATTTAAATAGTATAGAACCTAGTATAGAACCGTTAAAGGGAATTGGTTCTAAATTAAAACGCGTCGTTTCCACTGCTTGCCTGTAAGTTTGATTCAGCAAATGGGAGAAAAATATTTACTTCTGAAAATATTGTTGAGTTACAAGAAATATGCATCACGTTTAAATACGAGAAACATACATTCGTTTGGATGTAAGCGCTGCGCCATACATGGCTGATTATAACCTCTACTTTTTTATGATATTCCTCACCTTATTTAATAAAAGAATTATTAGATTCATCAATTCGAAGAACACAATTAAATTTCTTTGCTGAATATCATTCTTTTATGCGCAGAGCTTGCATTTCTGCATACATGTTGCCTGTATATAAAAAAATATAACACATTTCACTCGGTAATACGGGAAATATATGATATATGTGAAATATATGACATTTTGTAAGGAATATATTGCACAAATAGACGTGTCATAGCCCATTGTCTATGTAGAACCAAATTTTTCATTTTGTTATAGTAGTACACTTTACCTTGATAATCACTGTTGACTTTAAAAAACAAAGAGAGTTTTTAAATTGGACAAAGTATGCAGATGACCATTTTTACTTAAAACATTTTTATAAATTATTATAGTGAAATCTGTCTAGACGATTGCAGTTGCATTAAAAGAAGTGTAATGCATCGCAAAATCATCTTTTCCTTCCTATAAGACTAGACAAACTTTTTCATATTTCTCATACTACTTTGATTCAAAATCATTGATGCAGATAAATAACTCGGCATAGATCTTTGATCCTCATTGCAGACGAAACATTAAACTTAACTTTCGGAATGAGAAACGATATTTTAAGGAAAAACAGAATATAGAGGTCATAGGAAAATAGAGAATGTTTTTTATTCTTAATATGCATACAATTTTATATTTTATAATATTCATTAAATGTAATGGATTTTTTAAGATAAGGATTTCGATCGTATGTTCATTTTTTTTTTGCTTTTATTAATGATATTTTCGATTTTCTTTCCAAATTCAAAATTTCTTATAAATACCTGTAATAAATAGTTGTATATTAACAGCGGTGAAATATTTTTCGACGATATGAGTTGAAAAGCCACTTTAGTAAATCTATAGAACATAATACAATTTTATTGTAATATTAAACAATTTAATGTAGATTAAATTGAGCTGGTGACACAAGGATAAATATTTTCTCTTGTGCTGCGGTTGTAGCCTTGCCAACATACGAGAGTGAGAATTGGTTTAGTTAGAAGAAGGTCGGTGCGCTATACTGATTACTAAACAAACAATTTAATACCGAAGAAGTTAAGCTGGAATTTCTATTGAACTGGTGGCAACGAATAAATATTCCATTTTGTGCTGTGGTTGTAGGCTTGCCAACATATCAAAGTGAGAAGTGCCAGGTTGTGTATCGTTCCAAGTGGTTCAGCTGATAAAGCATCGGTGCGCTGTAAGCGATGGTCCGATTCCCGGATTGAGCAATTTTTCGCTCTGTTGGCTATACGTCTTTTAAGCAATTACAGTCTGAAATAATAGGCAAGGCATGAGAAATTTTCTAGAAAAAAAAAATCCAATAATTATGTAACTTTATTCAACAGAATAAATCGAATATAATTTTGGAACTGCATTAAGCGCTGCATACGTAATTATGCATCACTTGTCTTATTATTAACTGTTTGGAAAATAGTTATTATCCTTGGTAGAGAACGGTAAATTTGAAGTATATCTGAATCGTTTTATTAGTTGAATTCCGCAACTTATTTTATTTTATTGGTTTTCTGAATGGTCCAAGTTTAATGTCCAGAAATGGAACACTTCTGTTTTTTTATTTCATTCCTTTTTTGATTGGTTCATGTTTAATGTCCAGAAATGAAATATTTCTGTTGCCACGATGACCAAAAAAATTAATAAATTAAAAACAAAATGATATACAGCTTTCAAACGAATTGCATTTAAAAGTACATTTTTTTCTCTATATGGTGGTATAAAAATTGAAAATGTGTGATATTTAAAAGTTTAAAAATTTGCGTTACCGAGAATTGTAAAACTGAAATTTAATTTAAAATTTGTAAATTATTGGTACAGGAATATTAATTTTTAATCCATAGCGTACGTAATATTGGACTCTGTTATTACGTAAACCATCATGCTTTGATCATCATAAAAATGATGTTTATTATTTTTTTAATATAGAATTTATTTATCAGTCTAAAATTTTAGTGTTTGAAATATAATTTTTCAAATAGTCGTTGTAATTTGTTAAATTACATTTTTTAAATTTAATTTATTTTTTTTAATCTTATGTGTACAGCGCTTTCAGCAGTTCTAAAACAATTTTAGACTTATTTTGCTTCATTTATATACAGATATCAGACCATATTCTGTGATTGTTAAGGTTAGTTAGGTGAGTCAGTCCTTTACTAATCGTTCGAGATGGAACAGTTAGAAGAGCATTGATGGCTTCAGCCCTTAAATCCCTTGTTCGAATCCTGGCCCGATTTCTTTTATCCTCTTGGAAATTTACAAATGGTTAAAAACGATTTTTTTATATATATATATTTTAATCAATTATATACGGGATTATATTTTGCAAAAGATCCCAAAACATAAAAAAATGATTATGTCAAAACATAAACACCATATAAAGAAACAAAAAGTTATTGATCAATAACCCGGATTTTAGTTTCCATTTTCTTTAAAATGTAAGTGTAGAAAAAAATTATACATATTTTGAAATAAATTCATATTTAAATTCGGGTAAGAGCCTATTTCTTCGTTATTTTATGCAAATAAAAATTTTGAACTTGAAAAGGTTAAAAAAAGCATGTTTTGCCTAATTAACATAAATTTTTAAATCAAATAAATTAGCTTATTATATATTTACCATGGAATTTAATGCCCTATGCGAAATAAGATTGCAATTTAAGATAAAACATTTTCTATTTGTATACGTCGTAATTGCATTTTCCGTTGCATTATTATTTAGGAAATTACTTCCATAATCGATTTAAAATAAATTGAATACCAGGTAATGAGACGTCTTTACTGGATAAAAGGGAATTGCGGATATTAGTATGAATTACTTGAAATATTTATTCACAAATATTGACGCAAATATCCCTTTTACTAGCCAGTTTTAATAATATTTGAAGAATCTTTATATAGGACCTTTTTTTTTTCACTAATAAGTGAATCATAATTCTCATTCTAAAGCAATTTCAATTATGCCTAACAGAGACGGGTCATTTCAGAATTTTAGTGTCTTAGCAAGTACAATGACTATCCATTGAATGATATTTTTTTATGTGCATAAACACTATACTCCTCTTCTTTTAATTTATTTAATTCTGTGTGTGTAATATTAAATTACAAAAGCGTAATTGTTATAGAAATATTCATTTTAAGTATACTAATCGCAATAACATTATTTTATAACCTCATTAGTCTTAAATTGTACCACTTAAAAGATTTTAAAATACCATTTATTCGATTCTGTAAATTGTTAAGTGAAACGAAATGATACTCCATAAAATCATATTGATGCGAATAAAATTTTATTACAGACCAGTAAGTGATTTTCTCTGTCAGTTGTTATCACTGAACTAATAGATTACATCTTGATGTTTCTTTATACATTACCTCTAAATCAATTGTTTATTTTGATACTTTGAAATTTTTATGCTTATAACAATTGTTTTGGATATTGATACAACAAAATTTACATATGTATAAGATATACCCGAATGAAAATAATTACTCAAATACAACTGCATATATCAGTACTGGCTTTTGTGGCGAATATATGCCAATTTAAAACAGACATTTTAATCGAAGTATTTGTATATACAGGGTGTTTCAGATGTGATTTACAGGTTGTAATAATTTAGTAATTTAATTTTTAAACTATAATAAAAAAACGGAGAAACACATTTTTGGAATAAAATAAAAAACTATATCCTAATCGAATGATCAATTAGGTTTTAAAAAACAAAATTACTAAAAACCTGACAACTGTACGTTGTAGAAAATTTGCTTCAAACACTGACCAGTTATTCGGCCGGGTTTTTTTAAACTATTTTATAACCGTAAATAAATTCGATTATAACCATAAAATGGACAAAAATGTAGTTTAAACAGCTTAAGTTATTGATATAAAACCATTTTTAAGGGACTGAATAGGTTGTTTCAAATTTATAAGAGTGTATGATAAAGGGTAAAAAAATAAATGTACACAAATAAATGTTTTTTTTATTCTAAGGATAACCGTTAAATAGAAAATAGATTATATTGTGAACAATTTACAGAAAACAGTTCAATTTTTCAATCGTTTAGTATAGCAACCTTTATATGAATAATATATGAAGCATTCTTCATTAACAAATGCTAATAAAATTATAAAACAATTACTTTAGCTAGTGTTTAGTTAAACGACAAGAGTGTTTGATGCAGTTTTTACCATCGGCTTAATGTATATATTTTTTCTTTTTGATTCAAATATAATTCGTGATTTTGTTTTTAAAAAAATATATAAGTGTACAAAATCCTTTAAGCTGATTTTATATTTAAAGTGCTTCATTTAGTTAATTATGCTATTTTTTCTCTTTCTTTAAGTTAGTGTGAATTAACTAAATTACAAAAATTGCATTTCCTTTCCTAGCGGATAATTTTTAAAAAATGTAGCACAAAAGATGTATTGATTTAAAAAAAATAGCAAATCTCACAAAAAAGACATTTTTTTAACATTTTAGAAAGTTTATCAAAACTATGCGCGACTTGCTTTCAAAACAAAAATAACTACAAAAAGTATTTTAAACTATTTGTAATGTTTAAAGTGCCTCGTAAAATTAATTTTGCTAATTTGACGACAAACTTTTTTTTTGCATAAAAACTTCCTTCGTTTAAACAGACAGTAATTATCTTAATTATATAAAATAAAACACTGCTGTGCACTGAAAAGCTAATTATTTTTGGCATTATGAAATAATTAACATATTCTAAAGAAATAAAGTTAGTGATTCATAATTATATTAATATTTTAATGTATAAATGTGTCGGATAAATGTACCGGCATAAATGTGCCTGGAAAAAAAGTTTGGAATTAGTTAACAATCAAATTAACAGAAGAGATAGAGAGTTTTGTCTAATTATATTATTAGTTAGATATGGCAATTCCAAAACATTCTTCTGTGAATTGCTTGTTAATACTCCCTTTGAAAATGCAGCATAGGTGCGTCACTAATTAAATGGTTTAAACGAAAATCTATTCAATTGCGGATAGGGGATAAACTTTGTATTTAGTTAGAAATCAAATCGATAAATTTGAAGGAGAGTTTGGACAATTCGGACTAAAAACTTAATACGAATCTTTAGTTCCGATAAGTTGAAAAATAAATAGTATTCAGATAAAAATAAACCATTTAAAAAAACTTCCTAAAAATATATTATATTGTGAACAATTTGCGGAAAACAGTTCAATTTTTCAATTGTTTCTTACAAAAATCATTACATGACCATTATATGAAGTATTCTCGTTATTCAAATGCAGATAAAATGATAAAACAATTACCTTTATCTAGTGTTAAGTTGAATGACAAGAGTGTATGTTGCAGTTTTTTACATTCGGCTTAAAAATATATTTTTTCTTTTTGATTTAAATATAATAAGTGATTTTATTTTCAAAATAAATAGAAGTTCAAAAATCCCTTTAAGCCGATTTTATCTTTAAAATACTTCATTTACTGAAGTTAATTATGATATTTTTTCTTTTTCTTTAAGTAAGTGATAATAAACTAAATTACAGAAATTGCATTTTCTTTTCTAGCGCATAATTGAAAAAAAAAACTAAAGCATAAAAAAAATTATCAGTTACAAAAAAAAAAAAAAAAAAAAATGCAAATTTTACAAAAGTTAAAATTCGCAAAAAGACTATTTTTAACATTTTAGAAAGTTTTATAAAAATTTGCGTGACGGGCTTTCAAAACCAAAATAACTACAGAAAGTCTTTTAAACTATTTCTAATATTTAAAGTGCCTCGTAAAATTAATTTTGCTAATTTGAGGACAAACTATTTTTATTTTTTGCATAAAAGCTTCTTTCGTTTAAACAGTTAGTAATTATCTTAATTATATAAAATAAAGCACCGCTGTGCAGTGAAAAGCTAATTACTTTTGGCATCATGAAATAATTAACATATTCTAAAGAAATAAATTCAGTGATTCGTAAACATATTAAAATTTTAAGGTATATGTGCCGGATAGAAAAAAAATTGGATTTAGTTAAAAATCAAATCAACAGAATAGATGGAGGGTTTTGTTTAATTATATTATTAGTCAGATGTGGCAATCCCAAAACATTCTTCTGTCTATTGCTTTTTAATACTTCCTGAAAAACTCAGCATAGATGCGCCACTGGTTATGTGGTTTAAACTAAAATCTATTCGACATCGGATAATAAAAATCCCAGGTAGGGATAAAAATTTGGATTTAATTAAAAGTCAAATCGACAAATTAGATGGAGAGTTTGGACAACATAGATTATAAACATAATAAGAAACTTCAGTTCCGATAAGTTGAAAATTAAATAGTATATAGATAAATCGAAACATTTTTGTATGATAAAATACAGTAAGTCCAAAAAATAATATACCAGCTATAAATTTTATTTAGTATACTGTATTGGTTTACGGTCACAAATGAAGAATAACTAAAACAATTTTAGACAATGCACTGTTAAAACTAATGGTGATACATTGCACCTATGAAGGGTGAAAGGCTTGTCTCACAGATGACACCCCTAAAGGAGCCAGAATGGCACCTTTAATTAGAGTGAAATGATGACACCCTTAATCCCGAGTGTCCAATAATAAAAAATCAAAAAATATATAAACCGACTTTTGGCCCTCGAAGGTTTCGAACCCACAACGTCTGATTGCAAGCTGAACTCTCTTACCGCTCGGCCACCGAGCACACCTTCAATATCTCCCTGAAATGTTTAAATATCCTAAAATTCAAAGGTTGCTTCATATAAAAAAGCTCGCCAAAAGTTAGCTATCCTAAGTTGTAAACAAAATTGGAATAGCGCATAGCGGTGATAGTCATCGTAGAGAGAAATTGCTGTTTTGATCCACAAGTGACGGCGAGTTGAAGGGCAAGTATACAAGTCACAGAGCATACGCAAATAATCAAGGGGTGAAAATCTTACAACGGTATGCATTGCGGTTAGCCTGAATCACCCAGTGAGAGATCAAACGGCACCCAAAACACATTTTGAAGCCCGTGAGTGTCAAATGGTAACACCTTTTCACCTCTGGGAGCCAAATGCAACTGGTTTGTCACCTTTATTTTTAACAGTGTGCATACGCAAGTTATTGTTATGTTATATTAATCAAACGCAAAACGACAACTCCTGAGAGTAAAGCGTTATTGCTGGACTGAATATTTAAAAGATTTTAGACCCTTGCAATTTCATTTCCTTTTTAATAATTTTCAACAAAGTTGAAAAGTGTTTATGCATTCTGTTTGTCTGTCCTTCTTTCCATGGTTTTACTCCCCTAAATATACTCGGTTTTGTTCGATTACTCGATTGGTAAACCTTATTTTGGGCAGGTTTGGTATTATATATTAAGAACGTGGGGTTAATAGTTCATTTACGGGGGCACTAAAAAGAATTTCATAACATTGGGATCTATAGAGAGGAGTCATTTGCATAGTATATTAATGACGTTGTTGAAAATGTATTAAAACTGATATAAATCGCTGATATTCATTACGATTCATTTATAGCAGTACATTCATAGCATTTATATTCCATTTACAGGGACACATGAAAGAATTCGATTACAATACTGTCTATGATTAATAATTGCTGGAAATTTAATTTCGGCATGTGCTTTTAAATGTAACTGTTTTTAGGTGCTTTGTAAATATACAAATACTTAGCACCCTAAGTCGTCGTCTGATCCGTTTGTATGCCTGTTCGTCTGCCCGCCTATAACAATAAAAAAAACCCACCCAACCGAGTCGCATGAAATATTAAATACAAATTTTTTGCAGATATTTTTTTTTTTTGAGTTATTTCAAATTTTAGTAAAATCGTACATATATATATTTCAAATACATGGACATTCGAAAGTATTTCGTTACAATAAAACCGATGGGATAAAATACTTTCAAATGTTTTTTGTGATTTTACACCCCTCGAAACAAATTGAATGCACTTATGACGGACACTAAAGTGTATATTTTGTAGAATATGCCGAATATGCCGCACAGAGAATATTTATTATTCATTTACAACAGAATATTTATTATTCATTTACAGGTCCATACAAATGAATTCCGTTACATAACGGTATAGGGAGAGGGGGGAGTGATTTTGTACGACATATTTTAAACATATTACGACATGTGTTAAACTATGTCACATATATTATAAAAGGATAAATGCTGCTTGGGAATTACTACCTGAATAAACTTCCCTTACTAAATCCATATCATCTGCCATTTTAGGAAAGATGATCTCTGAAGGGAAGGTTGATATTGCACTTATTCAGGAACCCTGGACTAGGGATGGCAACATTCTTGGTCTAGGATGTAGTAAGAACAGGCTATACTTTGATAGGACCTGTGTTAGGCCAAGAGCTTGCATTTATGTCAGTCCTAGGCTAAACCCAATTAATATGGTGAACTACCTGAGCGGTGACTGTGTTGCTGTAAAGGTGGTTTTTCAGGGTGAGAATGGGCCTGATAGGATAATTGTCTCATCTTCTTACCTTCCATTTGAGAAACAGGATCCTCTTTCCAGTGAGGCCAAAGTTCTCATGGGTGACTGTTCTCGGAAGGGGCATAAGTTAGTGTTTGGGTGTGATGCAAATGCACATCATACTGTTTGGGGCAGCACAGACTGTAACAAACGAGGAGATGACCTCTTAGAAGATATTTTGGTTTATAACCTATATATACTTAACAGAGGGAATGAGCCAACTTTTATTACTAAAAATAGGAGGGAGGTTCTTGATGTCACTTTTTGCAGTAGAAACTGCTATGACATCATTAGAGATTGGAAGGTGTCAGATACCATTTCATTATCAGGTCACCGACTAATCATGTTCAACATTGCAGGGACAACTGGACCAGCAATGAAGAGGAGGAATGCCAGAAAACAGCTTACTGCAGGGAACTTGAAGAAAGGATCCTGTCTTTAAATGGTAAGTTAAGTTACAATAGTTCTTCAGAAGTGGAGTTGGCTGTTGACTCAGTGCAACAGGCCATTCTTCAAGCTTTTCACAATAACTGCGAACCTCCTGTAGCTAGCTCCCCAAGGCCTGTGCCTTGGTGGTCCTCTGAGCTTAGCAAACTCAGGAGAATTACCCGTAGGGCATTTAATAAAGCCAAAAAGGGTGGAGATTGGCAGCAATATAAGACTGCACTCACCGTATACAATAAGGCCATCAGGAAGTCTAAGTATGATTCTTGGAAAAACTTCTGTGATGGTATTAAGGATGTCTCTACAAGTGATAAACTTATGAGAATTAGGGTTAGGGATAAAAGTTCTAACCTTAATGCCATTAAATTAGAGAATGGGCAGTATGCTGAAACGGGAAAGGAGATTCTCACAGAAATGATGAGGACTCATTTCCCGGATTCCACTAGTGATGATGAAAATGCGGCTCCAGACATAACTACCACTTTTATTAGCAGTAGGGAATGCTGGAATCTTGCTGGTGATATCGTCACTCATGACAGGATCTTGTAGGCCATCGATTCATTTGACCCTTATAAGAGTCCTGGTATGGACGAAATCGTACCTGTTTTGTTACAAAAGGGGAAAACGATCTTAGTACCTGTGCTTGGGCAGATATATAGGGCATGTCTTGCTTTTGGGTATATTCCGAATGCATGGAGGCATACCAAAGTGATCTTTATCCCTAAACCTGGGAAAGACACTTATTTTGAGGCAAAATCTTTCCGACCTATTAGTCTAACCTCGTTTATGCTTAAGACGTTGGAAAAGTTAATGGATAGGCACATCAGGGAACGCATCTTGGGTGTAAAGCCTCTCTCCAGTTCTCAGCATGCTTATCAGAATGGCAGATCAACTGACACTGCTCTTTATAGTCTTTCTTTCTTGCTTGAGAAAAGTCTTAAGGCAAATGAAACTGCATTTGCTGTCTTTCTTGATATTGAGGGTGCCTTTGATAAGGTATCTATGGATTCCATTCTCAAGGCTTTGGCCGATAGGGGTGCGGATGAGGTAACTATGAATTGGATCAACTGTCTGCTTAGGGATAGGTTTATCCATGCTGAGCTGCTAGGAGATGCAATTCATGTTAAGGTAAAGAAGGGTTGCCCACAAGGTGGGGTTCTCCCTCCTGTACTTTGGTGTTTGGTGGTGGATGGACTCCTTGTTGAGATACATCTGCGTGGTGCATACTGTATTGGATATGCGGATGACATTGTTATTGTCATTAGGGGTAAGTTTGAAAATATTCTTTCTGATATACTCAATAATATCCTTAAGAAGGTAGAGCGGTGGTGCAGAGATGTTGGTCTTTCTGTTAACCCAGAAAAGACTACTTTTGTTGCTTTCACTAAGAAAAAGTCACTCAAATTTAATGAGATTGTGTTTTATGGGCATACATTGAATTGCTCGAAGGAAGTGAAGTATCTTGGTGTCTATTTTGATGAGAAATTATGTTGGAAGAGACACATGGATTACTGCATCAATAAGGCCAAGAAGATTTTCTGGTCATGCAGAAATGCTATTGGTAAAACATGGGGACTTAGTCCTAAGGTTATCAAGTGGATATACAATATGGTGATCTGCCCTATAATCTATTATGGCAGTATAGCTTGGTGGTCAAGAACTATGACTGACACTGCTAAATCAGATTTAGCAAAGCTGCAGAGGATGAACTGTATCTCCATGACAGGTGTACTTAGGACAACACCTACATCTGCCATGGAATTGCTGTTGGGTATGTACCCTCTGCATATGATTATTGAGGCAGAAGCATTGATCTGCTCATATAGGCTCATGTTACATGGGCAGTGGCTTAGTTACTCGAGGTATCTTACTTGGGGTAGGCTCAACTGTAAAATCAGTAAGCACCCAGTTTTTATCATGAAGGGTGATGGTATGCCTTTAAAGCATGTATTTGATAAGTCATTCAGAATTGGTCTTCACTCCAGAGCTGACTGGGAGACCTCTTCTGTGAAACTTGAGGCAGGTATGACCTGGTTCACTGATGGTTCCAAGATAAATTCTGGAACTGGAGCTGGAGTCTGCTGCCCAGATGATGGTACATCTTTCTTTTACCCGCTGGGGAGTTATACAACTGTTTTTCAGGCAGAGGTTTATGCAATACTTATGTGTTGTTACATTTGCATTGAAAGGGGGTATAGTGGACTGTCTGTTAATATCTGTTCTGATAGTCAGGCAGCATTGCTCGCCTTACAAAAACACACAATTACTTCTAGAATTGTTTGGGAGTGTTATTGCTCTTTGAATAGGCTTACCCGTAGTGGTAACAATGTTATTGTACATTGGGTACCTGGTCATACTGGCATCCTGGACAATGAGCTTGCTGATAGTTTAGCAAGAAAAGGGTCGGTTACTCCGTTTATTGGACCTGAACCTGCTATTGGCATTTCTAAGGACTGCGTTAGAACTACTGTTTTTAGAATTTTAAGAGAGCAGCAGTATCAAGAATGGCTTGACTCGAGTGGACAGAGACAAGCGAAGGAGTTCAATAGTGGATGCCTCAGTAAAAGGGCAAAAGAACTTGTTGAACTCAGAAGAAATAGTCTACGAAATATGGTAGAACTTCTAACAGGACATTGTAGACTTAATAAACACCTTAGTATTATGAAGGTAGTCAATGACCCTCTTTGTAGGGGTTGTAAATACGATGAGGAGACTGCTGTACATGTCCTTTGTAGCTGTGAAGTATATGCTGCTTATCGTTTTGAGCACCTGGGTCGACATTTGATTGAGCCATGGGAAATTCAGGATATTCCTATCAAATGCCTGCTGAATTTTATGTCAGCTACTGGTCTATTCAGGGACTAGGTGGGGATATATTTCCTCTTTAATTCTTGGGGGATAGTACAATAGACCCCTGGTCGCAGTGCTTTGGCTTTGGCCTCCCCCCTAGTAATACAGTAATACAGTAAATCCATATCCCTATTGTTGAATTTGATAAAATATTTTAATTTATTAAACTGTGCAGTTTTACTAAATTATTCTGAAAGAGTTAGAAAGTGTTTCATAATCTATGCTTGATGAATGATTGTTTACATTATAAAAGATCGTGTCAGCGCTCTGCCGCTATCTATTGTTTACTAGCAGGAAATTCAAGGAGCTATAGCATTCATTAAACCGGATTTGTGAACTGAATTGTGGGAAAAGTTGGTTTTAAGTTGAAGGTGTGCCGTATAACTAAAGGTGCACATGTTGAACATTTATAAGAAAAACTAAGTATTGCACTTTAGCCTAGCTTCAAGTTGATGATTCTTTGTAAATAATCTACAATGCCAGAAAAAAGGACATTTAAACCACAATTTTAATGTTCCTATGTTTTATTTTACTTTTTCCTGTTTTAAATAGAAGACTGGACAAGAATTTCCGGCACACATTGGTTACTTGAATGGTGGCCGTTACAGCTTGCGATGACCGAGTGTTCTCCTTAATATATATATTATATATATACATATATTCTGGTACTGGTTTGAAATGTGGGCTTTTATAAACGTTTTACAATGATTGTCCAGATTTTTTTTCATTTTCTGGTACTGTAAACTAAATGGTCATTATATAACACTGAATGGGTGGGGGGGCATTCGTTTAAACCCTCTGTGTAATGATATTAAAAAATAAATGTGTCCCGAAAAATAATTTACGGAATGTATTATACATATATATATATATATATATATATATATATACACATATACATATGTGTGTATACATATTACTTTTTATTCCGTAAAAATGTACATGATATACATTTTCTAAAGAAAAATAATTTTTAAAGTCTTTTAAAATTTCTTTCTTATTTAAATTACTTCAAACATATTATTATGCTAATTTGACTGAAACTATAGTATTTTTTAGCTAAAAGTTCCTTTTTTATTAAAATAGTCCTAATTAACTAAATTGAAACATAAAGCTTAGATTCTGCACAGAGAAGTGAATAAAGTTTAATATGTAAAAATGACTACCCTAAAAGACATATACCTCATAGATAATTAAAAAAAGGGATTACCATTTTTTTTGTTTCTGTTTAAAAACTAAGTGATTCCTTTAATTTTCTCTTTCCATTTTGATTAACTTAAAAAATATTTTAATTTGCTAATTCGTGAATATATTTTTGTCTTTTAGATAAGTACTACGAAAATAAATCATGCAAGTAATATTGGATAACATTAAAAATGTGAAAGCACTTTTTATTTCAAGAAATTAAACGTGTCGACTTTTTGTACAAGAATAAAAAAATACAGATATGTATATAATTTGCTTTGAAACATAGCTTGAGGGCATGTGAAATATAAAACTGTTCAAATTCTTTTTTTTTTAACTATCGTTGTAAAAGATAAAGTTAAAAGATTATGGTGCTAAATAATTATAGATCTAAAAATTACAAAATATGAAAGTTTAATAATAATATATTTTAAGAGCTGAGAATATGTCTTTCCCCCGACCTTTTTTTTTTTTTTTTTTTTTTTTTTTTTGGTACACATTTGTAAATTCTGTTTTAAATAAACAGTTGAAATTTTACAAAACTATATAACTAACTTATTTCTTTAAAAATATCTAATATCATATTTTTAAAGTAATGAAAAATGTGTTTTTAAAATTTTTAGAAATTTCAATGTTTTTAGTAATTTTTTTTAGAAAAGTGCATATAGCATCTTCTTGCAAATGTTCAATATGATTCAGAACTTCCAGTGATTGGTTGTGAAGCACGATTGTTAGTCATTTCATTGACCTCAATGTGGTGAATGCTTGACATTGGAATCTTAGTTATCTTGTTTAGATTCGAAGCTAAAATAATAATAGAAATACTTATTCATTGATTTTATTTTAAAACAAAATGACATTGTAAAGGACAGAAAAAATATCATTACTGAAATTGATCCTTTAGTCGCTTAGTAATTTAATTTAAAAAATATAGGTCTAAAATTACAAACCCCCTTAAAACATCCATTTTTATAACCAATAACATAAATGAAAGCAATCAGAAATATAAAAGATTTATATAATCTACAAATCCTCAAAAACATTTATTGAAAAAGAAATAAGTTATATACTTATGAAAATGTATCATTTTTTTACACTGTCTTTTTGGACATTTTTAGGCATTTTGCAAACTTTATTTTATAAGGGATTCAGTATATATGCAGACATTTATTCGTTTGCTTTATATGCAAATAAATAAATAAATCATCTTATAACCTCCTCAGTCCTGAGACAAATATTTCGAGGGACATTAAAAACCAGTTATAAAATATTATACAATATCTCGTAAGACGCATCAGTCTAAATAATTTTTTACTAAAAAAGTCTAAAAGTAATTTTAACAGTTTTAGAAGGATTAACACTTATATAAAACGTGTTATTTAGTGTCTCTTATAGGCGACACCAGGACTGTTAGAAATTAAGGGAGGTTAAGAAGTATATAATTGATTGAATGCAATAAACAGCATTACCAATTAATTTTAAGTTAAATATTACATTTAAAACAATATAAATTCAAATCATAGTTTTTAAATTATATTTTTTTGTCAATATTATAAAGACTCTTTTTAATTTTTTTCATCTTTATTTTTTATTTATTAAAGAAATAAATGAAATTCCTATCGAAATATTGCTTGTGTATAGTGTTCTTTGATTAATGAAAATAAAAAGTAATAAATAACTGAAATAAATTACCTCAGAGTATCCCGAAACTATTTTCTTTTCCCTCGGCAATTGTATGATAAAAAAAAATGAAAACAACTGTTGTCAGTAAAAAAATATATGACTTCGGAGAATTTGTTTGTTTCGAAAAGTAACGTGAAGTAAACTACAATAAAAAAATTCTTTTACGAAATATACACTTGACAGTTTATAAGATATAACAAAAGAATGAAATAAAATTGAATAATAGTATTTTCTGTTATCTGAAATTTTAACCACATTAAAAGCAAGGCAGAATATTTAAATATATGTTAAACGTTTTCTAAAATAATAAGTATGAAATATAGTTAAATGTTAAAACATGTTTTATTAATTTACTAACAGGCTATGCCCACTGCTTTGGGTAATATTTAAATATGAGCCTTAGATTAAACGAAATGTTGAATTTTAAATTGTACTTTAAACAATATTGACATATATTTGTTTTTTAAAATAATATCTATTTAAACGAAAATAAATTATATAAATACTATTTCGAGTTATAACGATTTTAAATTTCCCTCATTTTTAAAATAAAATTTAATTATATATTTTATATGCTTTTTTTTTGAAAAATGTAATAATATAACTTTTTAAATATCATAATACAGATTCTCCCAACACAGAAAGTATGGCACTTCTTAAAATATTATAAAATATACTGTTTAAAGTAATTCTTTTCAAGGAAAACATAACTTTCGAAATATTACGCATATTTCAATGTAAAATATACGCTCTCATTTTAGAAATAAAAACTGTATAATATTAACATCATTACCAAATTCAATATAAAAAATTTTCAATCTTATTACTGCAAGCATTTGTTCAGAAAGGCTGCAGTAAAATGATTTATCAAATTTGCGAACAATAAAAGCAGTTTTTCATCACGAAAATTTTGTCAGGGATGCTATTTACGTAGAATGCAGCAAAATGTTGCTACATCATTAGGGAGCATGTTTGTTGTATGTTCTTCTAAACCTTCTATATTTTATAAAACAAATTGCAGAATAAATGATGCAAAAAATATTTTGTCTGAAAAGCTCTGTCCTATGAATTTTATAAAATGCCACTATTAGAAAGCAACAATTGCAGCACTTTAAAAATTTACACAATCTTCAACATTTTTAGTGTATGCAGAATAAAAAGCAGTGAATAAAGTTATATATCGGTTTAAAAAAGAATAAAAATGTATAAAATGAGTTAGCAAATTTTTATTTAAGGGAGTCAAGGACACAAAAAGCTTCAATTTTCTAAGAAAATTTTACAATATTATTTTTTTATCTGCTTAAAATTATGTTTCTATAAATCAGTTTTTATATCTATTCTATGTTTCGATAAATCATGATTTAAATACTTTAAATTATGTTTTTATCTTAATTGGCTCAGAAATTATAAGCTTTTTCGCTTTTGTTTGTTTTCAAACTCTAGATTTCAAGCAATGGCAGTTATGGAAATGACTCTTTTTGAAAACGGGTTTACTTCATGAAGGGTTTTTTCACCATTTCTCCTATTTAAATTTTTATAAGTAAAGAACCATTAAAGTCACTTGACTCACACTTGAAACGTATATTTTTTAATTGCTTACTTTAAATTTGATTCAGCAAGTATGAAAAAAATATTTACTTTGAAAAAGTAATGTTTAAAAAAATATGTATCTTTTTGTTAAAAAAAATTACTTACTATCTTTCTTTTGTACGTTTTGACCATTTTTAATTTTTTTTTAAATTAATTTTTAAAAAAAATGTTAAATTAGAATTAAAGATTATATATTCCTATTTATTTAAACAAAAAATAAAATAAAGTTTTATAAATAATATTTCGAATTATAACGTTTTTAAGTTACCAACTTTTAAAAATATTTTTATTATATATATATAGATATATATTATATATTTTTTTAAGTATAATAACATACTTTTTAAATAATGTGTTACACATTTTTCAATACAGAAACTATGACACTTATTAAAATATTGCAAAATATAATGTTTGAGATATTTCTTTTCAAGGAAAGCATGACTTTGGAAATATAAAGCATATTTCCATGTAAAGCATAGGCACGTATTTAGAGAAAACAAAACAACTACATACAAACATCATTATCAAATCCAATAGAAAATTCTTTCAACCTCATTACTGTAGGCATTTTTTCAAAAAGGCTGCAGTAAAACAGTTTATCAAATTTAGGAACAATGAAAGCAGGTTTCCATCACGAAAATCTTGGCAAAAATGCAATTTACGTAAAATGCAACAAAATGTTGATACATCATTAGGAGCATGTATGTTGTATATTCTACTAAACTTTCTATATTTTATGAAACGAATTACAGAATAAATGATGCAAAAAATGTGTTGACTGAAAAACACTGTACTATAAATTTTATAAAATGCCGCTTTTATGAAGAAACACTTGCAGCACTTTAAAAATTTACACAATCCCCATCATTATTAGTGTGTGCAGTAAATGAAGTCATATATCGGCTTAAACAAGATTTAAATCATTTAAAAAAACTTTATTTAAAAAGTCCGGAACAAAAATATCTTTTTTTCTTTTTTTTTTCCTTCTTTAGTTTGTTTTCAAAACCCGGCATTCAAGCAATAGCTGTCATGGGAACGACTTATTGTGAAAATGCTTTTTTTCTTCATGATGGGTCATTTCATAATTTCCTCTATTTAAATTGTTATAAGTAAAGAACTGTTAAAATTAATATTTTCACACGTTTGTTTTACTGTAATTTTGATACAGCAAATGTTAAAAAAATACTTTTGAAAATGATAATGTTTTAATTATGATGGTAAAAAAAAAAATTATTTTTTTGTTTTGATTTTAAATATTATATATTTTTATTTAAATTAATATTTTTAGAAATGTTGAATCAGAATTAAAGCTTATATATTATTGTTTATTTAAACGATATATATATATATATAATTTTTAGAGTTATAACGAATTGAAATTACCCCATATTTTAAAATAAAGTTTAAATTTTAAATTAAAAATGAGATGTTTTTTCAGTTATTTCTCAAAAGTCTAATAATATATGTATTTTTAAACATTGTGGTATATATTTTTCAATTCAGAAAGTATGGCACTTCTTGAAATAATCTAAAATACATTGTTTAAATTATTTCTTTTCAAGGAAAACAAAACTTTGGAAATATAACGCATATTTATATATATAACGCATATGCGTTCATTGCAGAAAAAATTAAACAACTATATACTAACATCGTTTCTAAATTCAATAGAAAAATCTAATTACTGTTAGATTTGTTCAGAAAAGCTGCAGTAAAATGAATAATCAAATTTCTTAAGAATGAAAGCAGGTTTTCATCACGAAATTTTTGGCAGAAATGCAATTTACGTAGAATGCAACAAAATGTTTTTGCATTATTAGAAGCTCGTATGTTGTATTGTATATTCTTCTAAACTTTCTATATTTTATTAAACAAATTGCAGAATAAATGGTGCAAAAATGCGCTGTCTGAAAAGCTCTGTACTGTGAAATTTATAAAATGCCGCTTTTAGGAAACAACGCTTGCAGCACTTCAATTACATAATATTCATCATTTTTAGTGTATGTAGTATATAAAGTAGTGAATAAAATTACCTATCCACTTAACCCTTTATCTACCGACGGTACTTATAAGTACCATAAAAATTACTTATTATATAATTACTTTAATACGTCAATTATTTGTAATACTGTTTGGAATGAGTTACAGATACATTATGTTATTTTGTTCCAAAAGCATTATTGGCTATACAAAATAAAAATATTTTTAAAATGGCGATTTCTTTTGTCTTTGTATCTTTTCAGATTTCTTGGCGCTGAGGGATGGGGATGGCGATTTTTAATTCGGAAATATTTCTATATTTATATTGTAAGAACATCATATTTGTGCATTTTATAATTCTACAAAATACTAAGAAAACAATTTTAAAAAAAGATTTGAGTTGCGTTATAAATATTACACAAAAAATGCCTGTAAATTCAAATTTAATTAATCCTTCTAAATCCTGCAATCCTTCTAAATCTTTCAAAAATTTATTAAATTATTATGTAAATCTTTTAATTTAGTTTAAACAATTTACGTAAAATACTTTAGAATGTAAAATTTTCATGAATTTATAATGCAGTAAAGGTTAAACACGAGCAGAAATTATAAAAATATTTAGCAGATTTTTATTTAAGGGAGTTCGGAACACACAAATCTTTAAATTTTTTAAAATATATATTTTGCATTAAAATTCCTTTTGTTTTAATCCACTTAAAATGGCGTTTAAATCATGTTCATATCTTAATTGGAACAAAAAATGCTAGTTTTTTTTTTTTTTTTTTTTTTTTTTTTTTTTTGGTTTGTTTTCAAAATTTAGTTTTCAAGCAATGGCTGTCATTGAAACGACTTACTGAGAAAATGCATTTTAATTCATAATGTGTTCTCTCACCATTTCTCCTATTTAAATTTATAATAATCAAGAACGAGTTAAAATTAATTGGTTCACATCTGGAACCAAATGTGAACCAAATACTTCACCAAATGTGAAAAAAATATTTACTTTTGAAAATGATGATGTTTTAATAATGATTTAAAAAATGAATCATTCCTTTAAATTTTTATTTTACATATTTTTAATTTTTATTTAAATTAAAATTTAAAAAAACGTTGAAATATAAATAAAGCTTATATATTTCTGTTTAATTAAACGAAAAAAAAATCTACAACTAATATTTTGAGTAATAACGATTTTAACACTAGAATTACCGAGGCGGGTCATCCGTGACCCAAGACGTGATCTTTCGTTCGTATCTCTGTTGCTTTTCAAAGTAAAACTTTGAAACTCATTGACTTTTCCTAAATACTTAGTGTGATGCCTTAGCACAAATTTAGTTGAAATCAGACGAAAACTTTTTTATATAAACATCTTTATACATAGAATTACCATTCTGGGTCATCGCTGACCCGAACAAAATAATTGCATCTTTCATTTATTTCAACAAGAATTTCAACTCTATATTTTTCAATAAAATAAGCATAGTGTAAGAATATGTTCCACACTTACCTTTTCACAAAAGTGGGAACAAGCGCAGAGGTAGGGGGGGGGGTCATGATCACATATCTTTTATGTATTTGGAAGGTAAATGTGTGAGTTTTTACGGTATTTCAAACTACTATAAAAATTACGTAAATAGTTGTTTTTTTATGTTATACTTTAGAAAGTAACTAAAAAGAATATTTTGCCTCTCATAAGCCAAATGGAGGAAAAAAATTTGTTTGTGGCATTTCCCTTTCACACATGAATAGTAATGGCATCACTACGGAGGCGGAGGTTTAAAATTGTAACGTGAATTATCTTTAAATGACTTTAGTGAAGAAATTTAGTGACGAAGTTACTATTATCTTCATCTGATGATGCTGACAATCTTAAAGTAAATGATTGAACAATTTTTCTTGAAAATGACAATAAAATTTCATTGTTCAAATCCAATACATGTAGTAGCAAGCTGAATGAAAGTAGAAAAAAAAAAGGTGTGGGAAAAATTAAAAAACACAAATAAATTGTAAATATTTTGCAGAAAATTAAAAATAAAAGAATTCACTTTTTCGAAATAATTCTAAAAAATGAGAAAGATACAAAATAAACCACTCGTTGAAGCGATTTGGAACATCGAAATATATGGACGGTAGAGCCGCAATGTTCAATATATTCTGACTTATGTAAAATCTGATTCAAGATCTAGTGGTCATAAATGTTTCGGTAGTTTTTAAAGATACAACAAATTCAAATATAAATAGAAAAGTCTTCTTGCTAAAATTATAAATAAAAGCATTGCACAATAATGTGAAAACATCAGTCCACGTACCAGCACTGAAATTTCAAACAAACGAAAAATATCATCACATAAAGCAAAGCTAAGACTAATAAACTAACACTGTTTGCGGAAACTGTTTATAACCTGTGCATTATGCACAGAAAGAAAGAAAAAGAAAAAAATACTATGCCATTTTGTAAGAAATGGGCAGAAATTTGTATAAAACCTATATGTGAAAAAAAAATCACGAATATGTATATATAATTAAATTTATTGTATTTAAATATCTAATTGATCTGTAAAAACTTTATTACACAATTTAAATCGATAAATCATGTATATATATATTATTAATAAGGTATCAAAATCTCAAAGCATTTTTTTTAATTAGAAAAAAAAATCCTTTGTGGTATTTATTCTCAAAATTTCATATTATGTAATAACCTAAATGCTAGTTCATATTAATTATTAATTAAAAATCCTTATATTAATCCTTAGTAATTATTGTGTGTCTTTATCTTCCATATAAAGCAAGAAAAGCGTCTTTAAAAGCCATGGGTCAGATGTGACCCACCCCGGTATTTCTAGGTATACAAGAAACGCGGTAATTCTAGTGTTAAATTATCCCATTTTTTAAAATAGATTTTAAATTTAAAAAATAGAAGTTTTATCAGTTATTTTTCAAAAGTGTAATAATATGAATATATGTATATATATATATATATATATATATATATATATATAAGTTACACTTCTTACAATAGTGTAAAATATACTGTCTAAGATATTTTTTTTTCAAGGAAAACATGACTTAGGAAATATAACGCATATTTCCTCCTAAAGTACAGGCAATCATTTTAGAAAAAATAAAACAACTGTATACTAACATCATTACCAAATTCAATAGAAAAATCTTTCAATGTTATTAGTGTCAGCATTTGTTCTGAAAGTCTACTGTAAAATGATTTGTCAAATTTGCGAAAGTAGATTTTCATCACGAAAATTTTGGCAGGAATGCAATTTACATAGACTGCAACAAAATGTTGCTACATCATTAGGAGCATGTATGTTGTATTTTTTTTTTCTACAGTTTCTATATTTTATAAAACAATTTGCAGAATATATAGTGCAAAAAATGTATTGTCTGAAAAGCTGTGTATACTGTGAATTTTATAAAAAGCCGTTTTTAGGAAGCAGCATTTGCAGCACTTTAAACATTTTCATAATGTAAATTATTTTTTGTGTATTCATTATAAACAACAATGAATGAAGTTATGTATTGGCTTAAACAAGAATAAAAATATATAAAGCCATTTAGCAATTTTTTTATTTCAGGGTGCCAAAAATCTTCAAATTTTCTAAAAAAATATATTACATTATTTTTTATTATTTTAATCTGCTTAAAATGGCGTTTATATCTTGTTTCTATCTTATTTCAAAATTCAAGTTTCTTTTTTCAAAATTCGTTTTCGAAATCATGCTTTCAAGCAATGGCTGTCATGGAAACAACTTATTATGAAAAAGCATTTTTGTTCATGATGATTTTTTTAGAACATTTATCCTATTTAAATTGTTATAAGCCAAGAACCGTCAAAGTTAATTGGTTCACACTTGGAACATTTTTTTTCAAAATTTTATTGTAATTTTGTGTCAGCAAATGTGAAAAAATATTTATTTTTGAAAATGATGTTTTTTTAATTATAATTTTTAATAAATGTGTATCTTTTTTTTATCATTTTTATTTCAAATATTTTTAATTTTTATTTAAGTTAATATTTAAAAAAATGTTGAATCAAAATTAAAGCTTACATATTTCTGTTTATTTCAATGGAAAGCAAATTCCATGAATAATATTTAGAATTATACGATTTTAAATTACCACATTTTTAAAAAGAAATTTTAAATTTAAAAAAATGAAAAGTTTTATCATTTATTTTTCAAAAGCGTAATAATATATATATTTTTAAATATTGTGATACGAATTTTTCATTACAACAAGTATGGCATCTTTTAAAATGATATAAAATATACTGTTTAAAATAATTCTTTTCAAGGAGAACATAACTTTGGAAACATAACGCAAATTTCCATATAAAGTATAGGCTTGCATTTTAGAAAGAAACACAACTACATACTAACATCATTACCAATTTCGTTACAGAAATCTTTCAATCTTGTTACTGCCAGAATTTGTTCAGAAAGGTTGCAGTAAACTGATTTATCAAATTTGCGAACAATTAGACATGCGAACAATAGAACAACAGGTTTCCATCATGAAAATTTTGGCAGGGATGCAATTTACGTAGAAAGCAACAAAATGTTGCTACTTTATTAGGAGCATGTATGTTATATATTTTTCTACAGTTTCTACATTTTATAAAACAAATTGCAGAATAAATGATGCATAGAATGTGTTGTGTGAAAAGCTATGCACGATGAATTTTATAAAATGCCACTTTTAGGAAGTAACAATGTAGCGCTTTAAAAGTTTACATAATCTTCATTTTTTTTGTGTATGCAGCAAATATATATTTAAGGGAGTCCGGAATACAAAAATCTTCAAATTACATTAAAAATAAATATTACATTAAAATTTCTTTTTTTTTAATCTGCATAAAATGGCATTTAAATCACTTTACTGTCTTAATTCGCACAAGAATTATTACTTTTGTTTATTTTGTTTTCGTTTGCTTACAAAATCTAGCTTTCAAGAAATTTATCATGGATACGACATGTTGTGAAAATGAATTTTCTTCATGACGGTTTTTTCACCATTTCTCCTATTTAAATCTTTATAAGACAAGAACCATTAAAATTAATTATTACATATTCTTGGAACATGTTTTTTCTTATCTTTTCTGTAATTTTGATTCAGTAAATGTAATAAAATATTTACTATTAAAAATATGATGTTGAAATTTTTTGTATCGTTTATTTGAATTTTTATTTGAATTATTTTTGGTTTTTATTTAATTTAATATTCTTATATATGGTTAAATAAGAATTAACGCTTATATATTTACATTTACTGAACTGAAAAAAAAAATCTACAAATAATATTTTTATTTAAAATGATTTTAAATTATTCCATTTTTTTGCCACGATTCTTAAGATGAAACAGCGTTTTTCAGAAAATTGGGCGAATTGGATGCTGTTAACAAATATTTTCGATCATTATTACAGCACATATTCCGTAAATCAGGAAACAGTACATGGAGTACGCCCCTAATGTCTCAACGTTACTAGAAACCTTCTATATAATATTGGCGAATATAATGCCCCGCTCCTGTTACTAGAATTTGCCATTTTGTTTAAATGTTCGTAAAAGAAAAGATACTCATATGAAAGTGGTAAGAAAAGAACCACTTGAAAAAATATTCAACTTTGATTTTGATCGGATAAAGTAATTAGTAATAACTTTTTTTTCCAATATAGCTAGAAAATTAAACATGTATTAAAAAGTATTTGAGGATTCCTAAAAGTACAGCCTTCGCATAAAATTTTAAATAAGTTAATCTCGTCGGTCCTCGTGTCTCCGATAGGATACACGTTAATAAAACAGAAACTGGTGTGAATGGAGCCTAAGCAGAACTAAACAAGATAGCAATTTGTTTCTTATTGCGATTTTTAGCGAGATAAGTGTCATACACTGTTAAAAAAAAGGTGACGAACCGGTTGCATTTGACGTCCAGGGGTGAAAAGGTTAAATCACTTGGCACCAGCGGGCTTGAAAATGTGTTTGGGGTGCCATTGGGTGTTTCACGCTAATTAGGGTGCCGCGCAATGCATACCGTTGGAAGATTGTCCCCCCTTAGTTATTTGAGCATGCTCTGTAACGTGTATCCTTGCACTTCAACTCGCTGTCACTGGTGGAATAACACAGCAATTTTTTCCTACGATGACTATCACCGCTATACGCTATCCCAATTTTGTTTAGAACTTCCGATGGTGAACTTTTGGGGAGCATTTTTATATAAAGCAACCTTTGAATTTCAGGACATATGAACATTTCAGGGAGACTCTGAAGTTGTGCTTGATGGCCGAGTGGATAGGGTGCTGATCTTATAATCAGACGTTCTGCGTTCGAATCCATCGAGGACCGAAAGTCGGTTAGTATATTTTTTATTTTTTTATCATTGGGCACTCTGGATTAAGGGTGCCATCTTTTCACCCTAATTAAAGGTGCTATTTTGGCTCCTTTAGGGGTGTCACCAGTGAGACAAACCTTTCACCCTTAAAAGGCGCAATGTGTCACCATTAGTTTTAACAGTGTAGTAGTATGGGTTACAGCAAAAAATGTTCGAAATTTACAAAAAGGAAAACGTAAAAAAATTGCCCGTCTGTTAATATATCACTTGTATTGTCCATTAGTAATAAAAAATATTAAATATATATTTATTTCCTTTTTTCATTGTTTTTAGAATGTTAAAAAAATGAAATAAAGCAAAAAACTTCAAGAAATTGTTCAAAAATGTATCATAATCCACGTGTATCATAAAATTTTATGTGCAAAATATTATTTTTTTCGCCTTTTAATAATTCTTAGTTATCAGTTTGTTAATATAAACCAATAAGTGAAGTTAAAAATATATATGTAAATAAACCATCAGCTATGAAGAGGTTAATATTCAAATTTTAACTCCATAAATTATTTACGTCATACTTCATAATTCATAAATTTTTAAATGAATAATTAAAATAAAGCCGTATATAAAGTACGCATTTAAAATGAAAAAGAAAAAACTATTATCCATATATACATTTTTTCTTTTTAAGAGAATTTTTTTCCAATATTCCTGCTGAATGAGGATTTTTTATAATCGTTACTAGTTTTCTCTGAACATTTAAGTAGATTCGTATTTTACAATCCATTAAAGATACTCCAATGAGCTATAATCTCAAATGATATGAAAGTCCAATGTAGAAGAAAATTGCTTGATAAGAGGATGAAAAACTACACAGCATATTTTACACAATAAAGATTTTTTTCATTGAAAAACGTAACAGATAAGAGTGTTCAGCGGATTATTTTTAAAAAGAAGAAGTATAGGAAAGTTTTTTTTATTATGATTATTTTTTTTTGATAAATTAGTTTAATATGTTTCTATAGATCAAGTGAATGTCTCGAAAATTAGAATAATAAATTGAATATGCATGGTTGTATGATAATGTCTTAAATATCCATTACATAGACATATGCTAATTTTTGTCTATATTGTTATATATTGTATAAAATATAACTCTATTATAACAGTCATTCTAGTGCAATATAAATGTATGGACAAATATAACTCGAAAATATATATAAGGAATGATATATACAAATGAAATATGCAAATAACAACATTTAAAAAATAATATATAAATTATTAATATACAAATGAATAACTTATAAAGAGCAGACACCCACAAATTTTCCTGTGCTAATCTTCGGATTATCCCATTTTAAAGAAAAAAAAAAGAAATGTGTATAAAAATATAAGTAGTGATTATGATACAACACTGTCCTCTTAATGACTTATAACGCAATATTTATATACTAAGGAACACATTAAACAATCTCGTCTCAAATCATTCGATAATTAACAATAAATAAGTATATTCTTAAAATTTAGCTTTTTACTTGCCATTTTGTGACGGTATATTCATGCTGGGTTTCATTTGTCACGTTATATGCAGACATACTCATTAATTTAGATTAAAACAACACAGTTTATTAAAATGATAAGGGCTAAAGGAAAGTGGAGCCAGTCTATAATTTCACACACTGAGAACACTATGAACAGCTAAAATCATACTCACAAGCGTCGGTCTAGCTCAGCCGGGGCACCGTCTAACACTTGACACTCTTTCCTGGCTGCTCTACTAAACAAATCTTAATTTCACAGCCCGTGGCTGTGGATATTTCTTTATTTCTCAAATAATCAAAACTAAAGTTTCTTACCAAGGCCAAATCTTTAATCCACTATCTGAACTCCTTTCCGCTCTACTGGAGGCCGTAGCTATTTTCTAATCGTCAGCACCTTACTAATCAATCATCAACTTCGTTGTCTAATGGCGGAATACACACAGAGGCTGCTGGCTACTGCCAGAAACACACAGACGCTGGCTGCTGGCTAAGGCCAGAAACACACAGACGCTGGCTGCTGGCTACTGCCAGAAACACACAGACACTGGCTGCTGGCTAAGGCCAGAAACACACAGACGCTGGCTGCTGGCTACTGCCAGAAACACACAGACACTGGCTGCTGGCTAAGGCCAGAAACACACACCCCACAAACTCACACCCAAGCTTTTATACGCGAAAAACTCAGATACTTCTCATTAACATAATACTAATAACCGCGAGCTAACTGCGGAATTCGAAAGAGCACACACACTCTAGAAAGTTAAAGTAAAAGAGAGGATAGATGTCACTTTTACGCCTACAAAATGTTAAATTATTGACGTCACGATCTCAGAAACACTAGAGTGCCTTTATGACTAAAGGTCACTCCCTCACAACCCCCCCTCGAACTCCGCAGAGAAAAAGGGCTGGGCTAAATGCATGCCCAGAACTTTTTCTTGTTATAAATTTAGAGCCGTAATAAAACACAGTGATGGGTGAAATTTAACGCCGAAACATAACTTTTAAAATATTAACTTTAACCCATCACAACCCAAAAAAAAACTCAGTTTGCCTCAAATAATCACATATCCAATCCAACCATTCTTCTATCTTACAAATAGCCTCCGTAAAACTTCCAAAAACTCGTAAAACTTTCAAAACTAATTACTTCTCCTCTCAAAACAACCCACTCCACTGGGAGTGCTAAAATTTCTCAAAACACTAACCATCCGAAATTTTCCTCAATATTGCAATGCAACTATAACTTTACCCAAAAATTTCTCCATAACTTTTAATATACTAGAATTCGCACCAAGTCCAAAAAACCCAATGCGCAAAAACTTTCCTCATCCAAATTCCGACTTCATCTAAAATTACATTTACTTCATACTAAAATAATTCTGCTACTACGTAATACCTACATCCCCATTAGCCAATGAACTAACTCCCAAACTTCTTCAGACTTAACTCCACTTGAACAATAATTGGGGCACATACGTACAGCGGCATATCGCTGTGCTTATGCAACAATCAAAAAATATCAAAAATTTACAAAATGACGTCATCAATCTCTTCATCTGTATTAACTAAAAGAAAAATAGCAGAATCAATACATAACAAAAGGTATACTTCCCTGCAAGAAAATCACATTAACATTCAATTTCAATACAATACAATTTCAAATTCAAATGCAGCTTAAAACTTCGCAACTTGCGGAAACCATTCTCAACTAAAGTACAAAACGCAACTCATAAAACACGAACGATAAGAAGAAAGTTAATTCATTAAATGTTAGTATAAGAGATAGAAACGCGTGTCAAGGACTTCTTGACCGCAAAACACGTGCGCGCCTGAACCGCGGCGCGTGTACAAAATAACCCAAACTACTATCTGTACTTTCTGAAAATTTAAACATACATTAACATACATTTTATAACACATGAACAATATAACAATATAATAACATTTTAACAAATAACATAACAATTTAACAATAGATCCAGAATTTTTAAAAGCAGTTAAGACCAAAATTTCCAACATACATAAAACTAACAATTTTGCAAACAAATTTTGAACACAATTAAGCACTAAACGTGAGTCCGTCAAAAAATTCCAAAAATGGCCAAAAGTACAAAACCGTCTCTCTGCTTTCTATTCCTTCACATTGCTACCACATATATGCACTCTAATAGAAATTTAATAAAGAACATTATCACCCAATCATAGAGACGATTCGCTGCTGGCAGGCTTCATACTGCAAGATGGCTTTCTCCTCCTGTCCCAGAAGGCTTGTACGAAGGATCTCTCGTCATCAGAACTGTACGGTGACGCCACAGTTGACTGTCGTGCCTGCAGCCTGGTTCTGAATGGATGCCGTGGAATACTCGTAGGTTCCACTCGACGACTCTGCTCTGGCCGGTTCGCTGGGTTCACTCCATGGCGAGGCTCACACTGTTGTTGCCGGTAATCTGAGAGTTGTCTCCTCTTTCTAGACGCACCCGAAGTTACCGAAGATCCTAGGCCACGTTTCTTTCCGGACCTATGTAGTTTCTTGTTAGGCAAAAATTCAGAATTTAAACTTCGCTTAACAGTTTTACGAGTGTCCAAACGAAATCTTTTCTGGGGATTAATCACTGAAGATGGTGAACTATTAGTTAATTTATGCTTGTGAGGTTGTTGTCTAATAGATGGAGGAACTGGACAATTTATAATTTTTTGTCTTTTATGACACACAGAGTCCGATGTATTTGACACAGTTCTCTTATTTTTATTATACTTTGCTCTCGGATTGCTAGGCTTTCGACTTTCAATAACAGTTTTTGGAGCTGTTTGACCAAATTTTCTTCTTGAATATTGATGAAAAGAATTAGACGAAGAAGTGCTGGACTCGGGACACTCATTGGATCGGGAATTTCGCGAAACACCACTCGACATATGAGAACCTTCACTACCATTTTCTCTAAACTTATACACTCTAACCTGATCCAGATTAACAGTCATTCTTTCACCATTGACATCAACAACCAAATTATTATTTCGAACTTCCAAAACCTCGAACGGACCTACAAACTTCGGACCAAACTTAGCTACTCTCTTTTGACGACTTGAACTTAACCAATGCTTTTCTACTAACACAAAATCTCCAACTTTCACTTCTAACTCCCTTCTACGCATATTATAATACTGAGCTTGCTTTTCTTGCGCTTTTCCCATTTGAACCTGAGCTTCCTTAACCAACCTCTCAATATCCTGACACATGTACTGACTTTCCGCATCTGACACCATAACTAACCTCTGGAATGGAGTAATAACTTTTCTACCCAAAAACAATTCAGCAGGCGTTTTCCCCGTTGACTCGTGAACTGCCGTACGAAGTGCGTACGCAAAATGCTGAAGAAACTGGTCCCAATTTGCATGATGAGAACCAACATAAGAAGAAATCATTTGAATTAATGTACGATTTACACGTTCAGCCATATTAGACTGAGTAAGTTCCCTACCGTCCTCAGTCTGCAACTTTTCACACAAAGACTTAAAAATATTGAATATAAAATCATAACGAAATGGTTTACTAGCAACTAGTGCGTCAAAACCAATATAAATTTCATTAGTTAAACTCGGTTTATCTGAAAAAACTTTACCACAATCGACTAAAGACTTATTAACCTCCATTTTCTTAACCACACTTAAACCCGACTCCTCCAAATTAACTGACACTGAAACAGGCTCTTTCTTACTCACATTCTCATCATTATTCACGATTAACGACTTTTTAAAGAAATCCAAACTAATTCCTCTATCCTTCATATAATCCACACCAACTATACAATGCACTGTTAATCCATCTAACACACAAAACTCCCAACATGTCTTAACCGAACGAATTTCAACTTCCAATTCTACTGAACCTTTATTATCGCAAGCTACTCCCTGTGCTGACTGAACCACCAGACTTGACCTCTTCAACTTCTTATACGAAAAATATTTCCGATAACAATCAAAAGAAATGAACGACTTATCTGCCCCTGTATCGAAGACACTTTTAACGACAATACCATCTAACACAATTAACACCTCAGGTAACTCAACCGGATTAATAGTTATTTTATTTAAACTCACAGAAGGCTTTTTCGATTTGACCTGTGACTGCATACCTTCCGAAATACAGTCACTTACCAGTTTAACTGACCCGACCTCCTCACACCTCTCCTTTGCACTGATCTACCTTCAAAATTCTCATCCGAAGTTAATCTCCTTACTTGCGAAGAAACATTCCTGTCCCGTACTCCCCCACTACGATCATAACCACTATTCTGTCTATTTCCATGCATATTTCTCTCACCACTTCTAAAATTATTAGCACCACCAACATTCCTATTACCATTACTCGTATTCGACATATTACGACCAAATCCATCACTTCTATTACGCACATTACTATCCGGAAATCGCTGTCCCCCTCTCACAAAATTACGTTCCCTCTCATTTCTCAAATTACCATCCGTGACAGGTCTCTGCCGAGGGTTACGCAAATCCCGTTGATCCGAGCTATGCCGAGACTCATACTTCGATAATATCTGGTGCATTTCTGCAAAATTCTTCGGTGCTCTAACTTCAATAAAGTCCTGTATATTTGGATTAAAAAGAGGAAAAACAATGTCCAACAATTCCTCAAATGTAATATCTAAATCTAATTTATTTTTTAGTTCCAGCTTACGAAGATAAAATTTTGACGCCGACTCATATATATTCTGCTTATTACAATAGAACTCTTTTCTCAAAATACTTTTATCTTTAACGGGAGGAAATGCCTTCTTTAACTCAATTACAGTTTGTTCAAATCTTTTCGCTTCATCAGTAATCAAAAACTTTCCTATATTTTCTAACCACAAAAGTGCTTCGCCCTTTAACGAGCATTTAAGCACTACGTACCTGTTTTTCTCAGGTATATTATTGAACAAAATATCATCATCTAATTTCACTAAAAATTCACTAATATCACCCTCACCGGTGAAATACACTCGTGGCACAATCTCAAAATGTCCGATATTTCGTTGGGCGCCATTTGTGACGTGAAACCCACGGTGGGGGCCATTTGTGACGGTATATTCATGCTGGGTTTCATTTGTCACGTTATATGCAGACATACTCATTAATTTAGATTAAAACAACACAGTTTATTAAAATGATAAGGGCTAAAGGAAAGTGGAGCCAGTCTATAATTTCACACACTGAGAACACTATGAACAGCTAAAATCATACTCACAAGCGTCGGTCTAGCTCAGCCGGGGCACCGTCTAACACTTGACACTCTTTCCTGGCTGCTCTACTAAACAAATCTTAATTTCACAGCCCGTGGCTGTGGATATTTCTTTATTTCTCAAATAATCAAAACTAAAGTTTCTTACCAAGGCCAAATCTTTAATCCACTATCTGAACTCCTTTCCGCTCTACTGGAGGCCGTAGCTATTTTCTAATCGTCAGCACCTTACTAATCAATCATCAGCTTCGTTGTCTAATGGCGGAATACACACAGAGGCTGCTGGCTACTGCCAGAAACACACAGACGCTGGCTGCTGGCTAAGGCCAGAAACACACAGACGCTGGCTGCTGGCTACTGCCAGAAACACACAGACACTGGCTGCTGGCTAAGGCCAGAAACACACAGACGCTGGCTGCTGGCTACTGCCAGAAACACACAGACACTGGCTGCTGGCTAAGGCCAGAAACACACAGACGCTGGCTGCTGGCTACTGCCAGAAACACACAGACACTGGCTGCTGGCTAAGGCCAGAAACACACACCCCACAAACTCACACCCAAGCTTTTATACGCGATAAACTGAGATACTTCTCATTAACATAATACTAATAACCGCGAGCTAACTGCGGAATTCGAAAGAGCACACACACTCTAGAAAGTTAAAGTAAAAGAGAGGATAGATGTCACTTTTACGCCTACAAAATGTTAAATTATTGACGTCACCATCTCAGAAACACTAGAGTGCCTTTATGACTAAAGGTCACTCCCTCACAATTTGAAAACTGAATTTGAAAAATATTTTTTAGTTTTATTTATTTATTTTTTTGCCATGAATGCCGAGTTCCGTAACCATAATTACATTTTTTTTGTCGATTGACTGCATTTGTAAAAATGTTATATTTTGAAATTTGTCGCATTTAAATATTATATATGCAATCATTTTTTGCTAAGATGTAATAATAATAATAACTTTGAATATATATATATATATATATATATATATATTTAAATGATTACTAGTTTTCTCAAATAAGTTTTTTAACACGTTAATTGCATAAAAAATTTTAATATGATTAGTTTTACACATGCTTAATGTAGATACATTAAGAATTTAAATTCAACAAAGAGTGCGGTAGTTAAAATGAAATTTAAAGATAAAAATAGACAAGTAATAAGCCCCCCTCCCCGAAAAAAATACAATACAGTGTGAACGATTGCAGATTTCAATCCAGTACGTTCCAACTATAAAATATTTTTTTATACTTTCAAATATAGATAAAAATTTTAGTGAATCCAATCTTTCTTTTTCTGCTCAAATTATCGCAAAAATACTCGGATTCACGAGAAACTTTTATATGTATGTCTCTTTAATGCAATGGAATAGTTCATTCCATTGCATTAAAGACTATCATAAAAATATGTCGAATAAACATTTATCTGTGTGATATATTTTACAGATATTAAAATGTGTCTAACATAATGAGAAGGATAAACATTGTGCAGATGAAAAATGTATTTTTCTGTATATTAAGTGATGCTTGTGTGCATGATGTTATAAATTGCAGATGTTATTGTTTATTCGTTTATTTTCAGGAAGTTGAAGATTGAATTAACCCACAATATAGCAAAAATAAAGGCTCGTAGTTTCTACATTGAAAGGTTACGGTGCCGATAAATTCACAATAAATCGTTGGCTGCTTATGGGAGTATTCAAATTTTCAAGCTGTCACATGTACATCACAGACTATTCAATGTGGAGTAGATCGCCATGAAGAGATTGGGAACGTTATCCTATTAGACCGAAGAGTAATTATAAAATGATTATGAATGAGACTTCTTGTAGTTTAGACAATGTGTCAAAAACTCCGCAAGAAGCTCACAGATTGCCCAGTCACTCCCTGCTCCATGATTTAATAATGAAAGTATTGCGACTTTGAAATTTTTCTACATTCGTCGATCTCACTCCAAGATACTTTTGTCTTTTCAAAAAAAAAAAAAAAAAAAAAAAAAAAAAATGCGGGGTTGGTGTAGATGTTACAAATGCGATGGAACGATGGCTTTTAACCCAATTTATAGAGTATTTGTATATTAGTCGAATAACGGTATTCGAAAAGTTAAAAAAGCGCTTTAAGAAATGTATAACTCTATATATTAAGTTTATAGAAGTAGCCTATATACAAATATAGCATTCAAAATTTTTAAATAAGTAAGTTTTTATCTTAAATATTTAATAGTTATGGTTAAAATTGTATGATATGTAGATAGTTTTCTTTCTAAGCATGTAATTAGAAAACAAAAATAGAATAATAACTTTTTAAAAAGCGTTTTATACTATAGCATGAAAACATTAAATGAGACAAAAAAATACCTTGTTAAAATTTATGTTTTTTTCACCTTTACAAACGTTTTATTTTAGTTTAGCATCATTCTAAGATATTTTGTAAAACGTTGGAGATAAATTATACTCCGTATAACTAATATTGTTTGAAAAATTATTTATCAGTCTTCAAACCTACCAAAACAATCATTACCTTCACTAAAGTGCAGCATAAGCGCACTTTACTTGGACTATAACAAGATTTTTCTGCATCATTAAGAGAATATAATGCCGAAAATCCTTTCAAAATTATTAGATTTCCAGAAACAAAAATCCGAATAAATGCTTCAAAAATAGTTATTTCAAGTTTCTTTCGCAAATTTTAAAACAAAATTACTTTTAGAAAACAACGTTTCCCGCAGGCACTCTCATACGTTTACAAAATCTTGTGAGATAATCTTGAATATTTTGTTTAGTGTTTGAGATATATTACGATTTTTGAATAAAATATCTTTTTACGAGATAATGGTGTTAAAAAATAACTCTTTTAAAAAGTAAATACTATTTCCTTTTTTTGTGTAAAATGTTTGTTTTATTTTAATAGAATTTTGAGATAATTTATAAAATACTAGAAATATATTTTTATTAAATGGATTTTTTTCCATAGAGATGACTTAGTACAAATTTAATATAGATTTACAATAATTACTTGAAGAAGTTTTTCCATCTCTAAAATGCAAGCAAAAGCTTCGATAGAAAATAAAAAGATGCTTTTTGGATCATTAAGAGCAGTCATACTGAAAGCTTTGCCAATTATTTTACATTAATAAATGAATATTAAATTAATAAATGAATAAAAGCATTTTTAACTGTTTTCAAAATTGTTGTTTAAAAAAAATGCTTATGAAAAAAATATGGAGAAAAATTCTATCCAAAAGATTAATGATTAATAATTAACGAAAAGATAAATTTATACAATCATATTAAATTATGTTTATTTAGTTCATGAATTTTATAGTAGATGGTTTATTTCAAATAATTTTGAGTATTGTAGTAATCAATTGCATCTATTTTATTTCATTTAGTTCTAGTAATTTTGTTCTGATAGAGTATAATTTTATGGTTATCATGTTTATTACAAAACATATTTTGAATAAATCTCTTAGTGAAAACAATTACATATGAATTGTCCTGGTGAAAAAACGCCCATGTAGAAATAACAGCAATTCCTAAAATCACGCTTAGTTATGATGGAAATAGAGATACGGGTCCTCAATTAAAAAGGTATGAGTCATCTGAATGAAAAGCACATCCTAAAATTTAATTAGATACATTTATAGATTTCATCGCTATAATAAGCACTTTAGATTCAAATTCCGATTTAAAATGTGCTAGGTTATTTTTGTGCTCTGAAAACGGCTTATTTATTAAGAAATACTTCATTTATTATAAATTTGTAGTGTATTTAATGTACTTACAAAATGTAATGGGAGAATTTGGATGTGTTCGGAAGTTAGCTTGTAGTTTAAAATATACTGCGCAAAATATATAATAGCGTAATTACGTCGTCCACTGGCTGAATTACATTTTTATGTATTAGTATTATTTTTTACTTCATGCCCGAGAGATAAATATGTCATTGTTGAAAACTAAAAGGATAAATATAAATTTGTGCGTCTTAAATACTGTTGTTTATTTCACGCCAGAAGAATAAAATATTAAAACATTATTACGGCATCCTAATATCGCAATTAATAGTAAGTAAAAGAATTTGTCGATTTCTAGAGATGTAGAATTGTTTTTTTAGAATTTGACAATTTTCATGTATTTTTCCATCTTCTATTATAATTTTGTTTGCATGGCATTATTATCACTATAGGTGAGTAATAATAACATTGCTAAAGTTATTACGCCAATATTTTTATGAATACATGTGTTTTAAAATTGATATTTCTTGCCTACATAATACGTTGATATAAAAAATCCTACAGTTGTTAGGAGAAAATCTTAAACTAAGCCATAAAAATTGATAAAACCGTAACATTGCGTTTTTATCGAAGGATACCGTTTTAATAATTAATCTTATACACGGAAATATACATTATATAAATAAATATGTGTAATATGATTGAATCGTAGAATTCTAATTATCACAAGAAATTAAAGGAAAAATTTATTTTCTGTTTATTAAGTGGTCAATGTGTACATAATGTTATAAATTTCAGATATTAATGTTTACTCGTACATTTACAGGAAGTTGAAGATTGAAGTAAACCACAATATAGCGAAAATGTAGGCTCGCAGCTTCTACATTTGAAAGGTTACAGTGCCGACAAATTCACAATAAAACGTTGTCTGCTTATGGAAGGGAAAGTCTGTCATAGGACATTGTTGTTGGATACAAAAGAAATTTTCAAGATGCGTCATGTCCATCACAGACTATCCAAGATGAATAAGACCGCCGTGAAGAGATTGGGAACATTATCTTATTAGAACGAAGAGTAATTATCTAAATGGTCATGAATGCGACTTATTGTATTTTAGACGAAGTGTCAAAAACTCCTCACGAAGCTCCCATATTGCTCAGTCCCTCCCTGCTCAATCATCTTGAGTTGTGGTTTAATAATGAATGTATTATAGGCTTTGAAATTTTTTTACATCCATCCGATCTCAATCCAAGCTAATTTTGTCTTTTCCAAGAACTAAAAGAATGCAGGGGCGGTATGAAATGGCAAATTGGATGGAAAGATGGCTTTTAACCCAATTTGTAGAGTACTTCAATAATTGTATTCAAAATGTTAAAAACAAAAGCTTTAAGAAATGTATAACTCCGTATATTGCGTTTATATAAGTTGCCTATATACAAATATAGCCTTAGAATTTGTTTAAAAAGTAAGTTTTTATCTTAATTATTTAATGGTGATAATTAAAACTTTATGATACCTAGATATGTTTCTTACTAAGTACGTAATTAGAAAACAAAATGAAATAATATCTTTTTTTAAAACGTTTTATAATATAGCATGAGAACATCTTAAATAAGACAAAAAAAAAAGTTTCAAAATTGATTTTTTTTTCACCTTTACAAACGTGTTATTATAGTTTAGAATCATTCTAAGTTATTTTGTAAAACTTTGGAGATAAATTATGCTCCGCATATCTGATAAATGTTTCAAAAAATGATTTATCAGTCTTCAAACCTACCAAAACAATGATTTCCATCACTAAAGTGCAGCATAACACACTTTACTTGGACTATAACAAGAATTTTCTGCATCATTAAGGGAATTTAATGCCATGAATCTTTTCAAATTATTAGATTTCCAAAAGCAAAAATCCAAATAAATGCTTCAAAAGTAGTTATCTCAAGTTTCTTTCGCAAATCTTTAAACGAAATTGTGTTTAGAAAACAATGCATCCCGCAGGCACTCTCATACGTTTACACAATCTTGTGAGATAATCTTGATCATTTTCTTTAGTGTTTGAGATATATTATGCTTTTCGAGTAAAATATCTTTTTAAGAGATAATAGTAGTATAAAATAATTGTTTTTAAAAAAATAGACTATTGCCTTTTTTGTGTAAAATATTAGTATTTTAATAGAACTTTCAGATAATTTATAAAATATTAAATATATTTTTTTATTAAATGGATTTTTTTTTCCATAGAAATGATTTAGTATAGATTTATAATAATTACTTGAAGAAGTTTTTCCATCTCTATAATGCAAGCAAAAATGAAGCTTCGATAGAAAATATAAAAGATGTTTTTTGGATCATTAAGAGCAGTCATATTGAAAACTTTGCCAATTATTTTAGATTTAAAAAAATAAAAGAATTATTAACTGCTTTCAAAATTGTTGTTTAAAAAAATGCTTATGGAAA